>VWZD01002255.1:79601-206313 GCA_013396695.1 Sakesphorus luctuosus | reverse complement strand
GGCTCGGGCAGCCCCGCCATGGGGCGCGGCGGCGGCGGAGGAGAGCGCCGGGCGTTGTGGCTGTGGGTGCTGTGGCTGTGGGTGCCCGCGCGCTGCGGCGGCGCCATGGACGAGTGCACGGAGGAGCGGAGCGGGCGCGCGCAGCGCTGCATGCCCGAATTCGTGAACGCGGCGTTCAACGCCACCGTGCTGGCCACGCACACGTGCGGGGCGCCCGCCGAGGAGTACTGCGTGCAGACCGGGGTGACCGGCGTCACCCAGTCCTGCCACCTGTGCGACGCCGCCCAGCCGCACCTGAGCCACGGAGCCGCCTTCCTCACCGACTACAACAGCCCCGCCGACGCGACGTGGTGGCAGAGCCGCACCATGCTGGCCGGCGTGCAGCACCCCACCGCCGTCAACCTCACCCTGCACCTGGGTAAGGGCGGCAGCGCGGGGAGCAGCGACCAGGGCTGGGGGTGGCCGGGCTGGGAGGGCTGAGCTGGGCTGGGGGGGACCGACTGAGGATCACCCGCTGGAGAGCAGCGCTGCGGGGAGGGAGCTGGCGGCCCTGGTGGGCAGTGGGAACCTGGGGGCATCAGCAAGAGCACTGCCGGCCCTGGGAGGGGCCCCTGCTCCTCTGCTCAGCCCTGGCAGGCACATCTGCCGGGCTGTGTCCAGCTCGAGGCTCTTCGGGACAGGAGGGACACGGAGCTCCTGCAAGCCTGTTCAGTCTCCAGAGGAGATACTGAGAGGGGATCTCATTCATGTGCATTGGTATCCGAAGGGAGGGTGTCAGAGCATGGCCCAGGCTCTGCATGAGGATACCCAGCAATGGGATGAGAGGAACAGGCAGGAACTGATGCCCAGAAGTCCCACCTGGACAGGAGGAAGAACTTCTTTCTGTGCAGTGACCCAGCACTGGAACAGAGGCCAGAGAGGGTGTGGAGCCTCCCTCACTGGAGATATTCCAGAACTGTCTGGACACAACCAGCCCTGTGCCATGTGCTCTGGGTTGGCCCTGCTGGAGCAGGGGGGTTGGACCAGATGGACCACTGTGGGCCCTTCCAGCCTGACCCACACTGGGGTTCTGTGCTGAGTGGCTGCCCACTCGTGGGCACTGCCAGGACCTTGCTGGTGAGGGTCAGTGACTACGCCATGCAGTGGTACAGGGTTTGGTGGGTGTAGGTGGATCCCACTGTGCAGGTGTTTGCCTGGACTAAGTCAATGCTTCCTTCGCTCCCAAGCTGTGTCAGGAGTGCCCTCAGCTGAGGGTCTGGCCGTGCACTGGCTCTTCACCCCTTGGCTGGTGATGTACTCACAGCTGCCCAACAGTGCCAGGTGAAGTTTATTTTCAGCTTTCTCCAGTGAATATTGCAGGGAATGCTCCATTGCAGTCTGTGCTCTTGGTTTGTGAGAGGAGGAGCCTGTGCTGCCAGAGGCAGGTGGGAGTGCTGTGCTTACAGTGACCCTGTGCTGCCCCACGCACCGGGAATCACCAAGTTATTTAGGCAGGAATAGTGTTCAGAAGAAATTCTTCCCTATGAGGGTGGTGAGGTCTTGGTGTAGGTTGCCCAGAGAAGTTGTGGCTGCCCCATCCCTGGAAGTGTCCAAGGCCAGGTTGGATGGGGCTTGGAGCAGTGGGATCTAGTGGAAGGTGTCCCTGCCCGTGGCAGGGAGTTGCAACTGGATGAGCTTTAAGGTCCCTTCCAACCCAGACCATTCCAGGATTCTATGAAGAAAACCCTTTAAGATCATCAAGTTCAACGTGTAATGCAGCACTTCTGAGGCCAAGGTTGGATCCTGAGTTTTCCAGACAACAGGCTTCTGGTCCAGGTGGGAGATCCTGGTTTGAAGAGCGGTAGGCACTGTGGAAAATCGCGTGTGTGCAGGGGCACAGCTGCTCTGTAGCCTCTTCTCCCCGGGGCAGTGTTTTCCTTTAATTACTGGGTGGATTAGGAGTGTGTGCATTGCTGCAGAGCCCAGCACAGCCAGGCAAAAAAGGAAGGTGAATTTTCTGATTAATTCACTTTCCCAGAGATTCCGTTGGGATAAAGTACTGTAGCCTTTGCCTTGGTTTGTGGACAAGCTTTTCTTTTCTTCTCTTCAGTCAGTTATTTTGCTGTCCTGACATGGAGGAAGGGTAATTGTGTAGAACTAGAAGATGAACCAGATAATTGAAAGTTGAAACCACAGCTTATATCCTCACGTTAAATCAAGTAAAAATTAAAGAAAGCCTCACTGTAACGATTCACAGCTTCCAATCAAGAGCAGCTGTTGAGCTGTAAGTTTAGCATGGGTAACACAGTAATTCAGAGGAAAAAGAGTTAAGTTAGGGCTTGGGGAGCTTGATCGTGGCTTTCACAACCTGAGGACAGGTGGTGTGAAAGATGGAGATAACGACACTTAGCCCTGTACCTGGGGTCACCTGGTGACCACACTGATGTGCCCCAGTAGCCTGGAGTGCCTCACTGCCCTAAAGTGTTTGTGTTAGGAGCTTCAGAATAAATATACCATGTAAGTATGTCTTGTTGATCAGATAAAGGGAGGTAGTTATTAAAGCCTTATTATCTTCTTTTCTTTGAACATTGGGAGTTTTTTATTCAGGACTCCTGGAAAAAGTGGTAAGCTAAGATTTGATCTCGGCTTATTTTTTAACACAAATCATAACTCTCATGATCAAGGCAAAACTTTATAGATATATCTGTAGCTGTCTCTGTGCACCTGTATATGTATGGGTGTTCTTTGAAAAACAGCATTTTGCCAATATACTGGAGCACACAGCGTGCTGTGTGCTGGGCTTTGAAGAAATATGATGTTTCTTTGAAGGAAACAACTGCATCTTTGAAATACTGCAGCACTGCAAAACGTTTTGTTGGGTTCTGGGTTTGTTTGCAGGCTCTTGTAGCTTTGCCAATTTTCTCTGCCACGTTTGTCATCTAGAGTACAACTTTCAAGCAAAAGCTGCCTGGCTGACTTTCAGATATTTGAGGGGGATTTTAAAAATTATTTTTATCTGGAGTTTTTTTGTGGTTAGGTTTTGGGGTGGGGAGTTTGTAGTGTTAAGAATCAGCAGGTTGTTGTGGGTACGGTGGTGGTGGCAGGAGTTGGTTTTAGGACACACAGCGGAGCACAGAGCCCTCTGTGCATGTGCTGGGCGAGCAGGAAATATTCCCGTACGACTCTGTGTGTGTTGCTGAGCTCATGGCGAGCTGGGCAGTACTGAGAGTGCAGTTTTAGCCTGGAGTGCCCCAAACCTTTTGCAGTGTTGCTCTGCTGTAATTCTCTGAGGTCAAACCATGTTTCTTTGCATGAGCTGTCGGTGTCGCGTTTGGGTTCTGTGTGCCCGCGGGACATTTAATTATTGACAGCACTAAGAGAAGGAATCAAAGAGCTTGGCAAGTTATTTAGGTACTCAGTAGGACGTAAACACATTGTGGGACACAAAGCCCCTTTGTGCAGTCAGTTCTGCCTGGTCTTCGAGGATTAAGTGCTGTGCTCAGCCCCACATCCCTGTTGGATGCTGCAGTTACCCTGGTTTCCGAAAGCACTGGTGCCCTGAGCGGGGAGTGATGCTTTGCACCGCTCAGGACCAGCAGTGTCCCCTCCAGGCTGGCAGCATTCACATCCTGCCCTGTGCTGAGTGTTTTGGCACTTAGAGATGCCTTGATTAACATCCAGCGATGTTCAGGCCGTGTAGAACAGTTTAACATTTCAGAGAGGCTGCAAGAGGTCAGTGAGAACTTGCATCTCTGTTGCCAACATGTGAATGTGGGTTTCTTTAACCTTGTTTTAACTGGGAGTTGTAAGAAGATGTAAAACCCTTTAGTTTTGGGACTGGATGCCAGCAAATAGCCCAATATTGAAAAATAGAACAGGGATCACTACTGCTGAGTTAAAGGCTCAGATCCTGGGAGTTGTTTGGAAAGAAGGTCTGTGCCCAGAATTCACGGTGTTCCCTGCAGAGAGAGGGGAATTGGGGTAATTACTGCTCCCTATGCCGGGAACATCTGGAGTTATAAAAGCTGTTCCTCTTTGTACTAGAGGGTGTAAGAGTCCTCCCCAGAGAGGCCTGGAGACACGAGTTTGGTGCTGTAAATCAGGAGAAGCTGAACCTGTTCACAGGGTGATATCGCGATAACTGGGTTAGTGGGTGAGAGAAGGGGGTAGCACTGCTCTATCCTTGCTTCCACTTTTCTTAAAAGTATCCCTTGGCTTACCCCATTTTCCAGTGCCTCAGCCTGAATAACTTCTGCTTTAGACTTGACCCAGCCAGTCCTTTTTTTCTGTCCTTTTTTTCTGCCCTTTTTTTCTGCCAGCACTGCCTTCCTGCCATGTTCTCATATATTCCCAAAATAAGGGACATTGGAGCAGCGGTGCCAGCTTTTAATAGAAGATGGAAGGCAAGGCATTAGGGTATGTAGTTAGTTGTCTGCCTTTTTTTAGTTTTTTTGAATCCATGGTATCACGTTATTTTTACAGTCTGTGCTGTTTGCCTGTCCCGGGAGCACTGGGATGGTTCTGGCATTTCTGTGCATACATTTGAGCACAGCTTTGCTGTTTAGACCCCAAATGCACCAAGCAAAACTGTGTGTTAAAGATGCTCCTTTGAACACTGGAAGAAGGGGAAAAGAAACAGCGTGGAGGTACATGGGGTATTTTTGGTGGACAAAGGTTTGCATTTTTTCAGATGCTGTATCATTTTCCAGAGCAGTTTCTCACTCATTTCTTTCTTCAGCTCTAATTTGTATACTTTGTTTCTACTGTTTGTACACCTTTTTATCCACTTCTGTGCATTCCCTTCCCAACTGGCCCTGCTGGAGCCCCCTCTCATTTCTCCCCACCACTTTTCCCCTCTGGCTGGATCTGCTGGATTTCAGCTTTGGTGATCCCAGGGTTTTGTCCCTTGGACAAAGAGGCAGCGTCCTCAGCACGCTGGGGGCTGTTCTGTGCTGGGTGACCCCTTGTCCATGAGAGCAGCTGTACCAGGAGCAGTCCGGCATTCCCGGGGTGGGGGACTGCCTGCCCCGTGTCAGCAGGGACTGCCCAGGAGATGGGCCTGACTCATGATGCCAGTGGCCTCAGCTGGGAATTCAGGACTATCCTGTAGGGTGAAAGACCAATTCCAAGCTCTTCTCTCATTGCCTGGGAAGGGGAGCTGGTGTTCAGTCCTGGAAGCAGCCCTCTGCCAGCCTGCCTTTCTAGGAGAGAGCTGAAATTGCTGGTTGCCTGTGTTAAAAGCATGTTGGCTTCTGAAATCCTGAACGTAGACCAGCCTAGAAAAACCCACACCACCAAGCTGGATGGTGTCTTGTGCGTATAAAATAAAGAAAAACCCATGGGAGTGATGCCATGAGACCCCAGCAAAGCAGGACTCTGAGCCAAGTTAGTGTGGGATAAGATAAAAAGTGAAAGTCCTTTAATATCAGGCCTGGGGCCTACAGGGAATACAGGATGACATCCACCTCGAGCACTGGTTTCTATGGTTTTGATAGTATGGTCTAACCAATCATTACTTTACACATCTCTTGGTCCAGCCCTGTCCTACCCCTGGTCCCACCCTTCTTCCACCCCTCAGGATCTGAGGCTGGGGTCAGTGGGACCCTCTGTTCTTCATCTTTGTCTTCCTCAGCACACACAGGGCTCTTGGAGCTTTTCCAGTGTTCTTAGACCCAAGGTTGTTGGCTCCTGTTTGTCTCATTCTGCAGGCCTTTCTGATACCCTTCAGTTTTCTGCCTTGAAAAGATGGTCTAAACAACTAAAAGAATTTGAGCTACTGATATGTGGCATAGGTTGGTGTGTATAAACATTGAACTTTAACTGCTAGAAATATTAGCACACTAAATCTACATTTTACTACAGTTACAAGTACCTCTAAAATCTGTAAAAATCAAAAATCAAAAACCCCTTTAGGCATCAAGAGTTACTGGTTGTTGGAGAAATGGACTGCCCATCTCCCTTGCCTCCCCCTTTTCTGCTCGCCCAGTCCTTTATTTGGCTTTGAGGAGAGCAGTGCTGCCTGGTTATATATACTTTGTTGGTGAAGTGGTTTGGGGCATGACTGCCATTTGAAGGCATTTACAAGGAGACCCAGGCGAGGTGCCAGTTCCTGTGCTCAGCCCTGCCTGTTGTTTGTAGCAGAGGAGACATTTTTTTAAAGTTAGTACAGAAAACCAGCTTGTTGTTTTTTTTTTCCCAGAAAGGAGGGCTATACAACGTGCCTTAAAACGAGTAGGTAGTTTATACCAGGGAGTGATGCCCTTGGCTTGCCGGTTATCCCATTAAAACTTTACGAGGCTGCGGTTCGCTGCCTTCCTCAGGGAACACCGCGATGGACGCACGTGGAGGGAGCTCTGCCCGCTGCAGCTGCAATTTAAAAACCCGGAGAAATGGTAATTAAGGCAGCGAGGAGCTTTCCCGGCACTGACGCTGCTGGCTCGGGGTGTGTCGGGAACCCTCTGGTTAGGAAGGGCCAGCCCTGTGCCTGTGGTATTTGTGGAGCCCGCGGGGAGACTCTATTTTAGTTGGCCTCAAAAAGGCTTGATTTACATTTTGCAGGTTTCAACACGAGTAGTGAAGAGATCAGGGCTTTAATGGCCAGCAGTTTTTCAGTGAAGTTATATAAAGAGCTCCAAAGCTCTGTTGCTTCCTGCCTACTCTTTAAATTCCAGGTTTTCTCCTGCTGTGCCTTGGGATGCTGATGCCACTGCGTGATGCCCTTGGGAATGCTATACATGGCAGAGCACTTGTTTTGAGGGGTGGAGAGAGTTGGAACCATGTGGTATTTTGTTGCAAAACCAGCTGCTATTTGTGGTGTTTGCCTGGAGTTGGTAGA
Source organism: Sakesphorus luctuosus (assembly GCA_013396695.1). Taxonomy (NCBI): domain Eukaryota; kingdom Metazoa; phylum Chordata; class Aves; order Passeriformes; family Thamnophilidae; genus Sakesphorus; species Sakesphorus luctuosus. The sequence continues at coordinate 199,499 of VWZD01002255.1, read as the reverse complement.
AGGATTAATCGCTGGTTTTCACACACTCAAATGGTTCCTTTTGTAGGTTTAAACCTTGGAAACTGTTGTTTGCAGCTCAGAATTGTTAGCGTGCTGGAAAACTTCTGGCTTATTAGGTAGCATTTCTCTTGTAGCCTGAGGCTTCACGAGGCTCTCCTGGCCTCTCTGAGTCTACAAGTGAAAATCCCAGGCTGCTGCTTCCCACGGAAATGAAAAACATGATTGCTCTGCAAACAACAAGTAGAGAAAAGAATTTCCAGCACAGATGGATGGGAAACTTGGATCTTGAGTTCACCATCATTCTTAAAAACAGAGACATCGACATCATTCTTAACTGTGCAACCTTTGTCAGGCTGAGACCTCCTGCCTGTGTCCTGGGGCCTTAATTCATCATTTACCACCACGTGCTGAGGGATTTCCTGCAGGATCCCTGTCGGCCTCTGTCTTGTCCCTGTGGGATATGAGGTCTGGTGTGTCGAACTGAGCAAGTTGCATCTCTGTGTCTGGTCCATAATAACCTTTGGAAGCTCAGCCAGGGTCTGCTGCCCTCAATGTGAGCTCCTGTCTGGGAAGAACCACATCAGCCTGATTTTACACATCTCTTAACTGGGAGCTCTTGCTTTCTGGTGGCTACCATGGTGTGTTTTGATTAGAAAACAACATGGGTTTCATGGTCTCCCAATGAATCGCAGAAATCTTGCAGGGTTTGTTGTCCCATCATCCAAAAAGGAGAAGAAGGGCAGAACGGGACCTGGGGGGACTAATTGACAGGAAGCTCAACATGAGGCAAGTGTGCCCAGGTGGCCAGGAAGGCCAATGGGATCCTGGCCTGGATCCAAAATAGCATGGCCAGCAGGCCCAGGGCAGTGACCCTTCCCCTGGACTCTGCCTTGGGGAGGCCACACCTTGAGTGTTGTGTTCAGTTCTGGGCCCCTCAGTTGAGGAAAGAGATTGAGGGGCTGGAGCGGGGCCAGAGAAGAGCAGCGAGGCTGGAGAAGGGAGTGGAGCACAAGTGCTGTGGGGAGAGGCTGAGGGAGCTGGGGGTGTTTGTGCTGGAGAAGAGGAGGCTGAGAGGTGACCTCAGCACTGTCTAGAAGTACCTGAAGGGAAGTTCTGGCCAGGTGGGGGTTGGTCTCTTCTCCCAGGCACTCAGCAATAGGACAAGGGGGCACGGGCTCAAGCTCTGCCAGGGGAAATTGAAGTTGGAGAGCAGAAAAAACTTCTTTGCAGAGAGAGTGCTCAGGCATTGGAATGGGCTGCCCAGAGAGGGGGTGGATTCCCCATCCCTGGAGGTTTTTCAGCTGAGCTTGGCCGTGGCACTGAGTGCCATGATCTGGTAAAGGGACTGGAGTTGGCCCAAGGGTTGGACTTGATGATCTGGGTGGTCTTTTCCAACCCAATCCATTCTATGATTCTGTGATTCTATATTGTTTTGTCCCCCCAGGTACAGAGTAGCCCTGTGTGTCTCAAATCAAGCTTTACAGGCTTTAAATGAGGGGTGAGTGTTGCTGCTTGTGCTGAGGCTGTGACATCCCCCAGCTGTGTTTGAAACTCTAATATGAGGATTAGCCATTTCCAGAGGATGTAGTTGGGATTGCTTTTTTGTTGTCCATAGTATTCCTTGAGTACTGTCAGGTTTTAGCAGGGTGCTAAATAATGTAGTAAATGATGTTGGCTGTCACACCAGCACTGATGGGAGCTCAGGACAGCTGCTAATGAAGCAACTGTGCTGTGAGATCAGAGACATGTGCAGTTGTCAGACAAGACCAGGAACACTGAGGAGCAGCTGCCTTTTGTCGCCTGCCAATTGGAGGTGCAAGCTGCTGAAGGCCTTGGTGGGGATTTAGGGACTTTTGAGGTAAAACTTAATGATTTCTAGGAATTTTTCTCATGTAGAAGCTTGGAAAACTCATCAACTGTAAAAGGATATGAAATGGCAAGGTAATTGTATTCAAATTTAAAAAAAACGCTCAGTCTTTAATCTTTTTTTTCTGCCCTATTTGAGATATTTTTTTTTACAAAAAAGCTCCACACCAACAAACCCCATTAATATAATACAATAATGTATTATTATTATTCAGCATTTTGTTTTGAAACTGGGTGGCAAAGCACTTTTTGTTTCCATGCTTCTACTTGTTTTAGATATTCCTGTGTGATAGTCATCAAAGAGCTGTTTCCAGTGGTAATCATGCCTGCAGTTCTGACACAACACAGCTGTGTTCAGCAATGGAGAATTTCAAAATTTCCTCGTTTAGAAATACTATCCAAAACCTATTATTGGATTTTTTTTCCCTTTGGTAGGTAAGCCAGTACCATCTTGTACATGGGAGGTGCAATTCCAGGGAGCTTGAGGGCTTATTTGTACAGTTGTTTTGGGGGTTTGGTGTTTTTGTAGGGGAAGGGAAAGACTTTTAACGTGTTTGTAGAGATGATATATTAAGATCTTGTGAAAGCCCAGGGTTTGTGGGTTCTTAGCTGAGCTTTCTTTAATGTTCTTGTTTCTGCTGTAGACTTTGGTGTTTTTGGAGAGCTGCTTATGTAACTGGGCATTGTGGTGGGTCCTGTGTGTTACAGGAGGACAAGGTAAATCTCTAATTCATCCTTGGAGGCTTGAGATGCTTCTGTGGGAAGGTCAGGGTGCAGAACTGTTAAATGGCTTCAGGAGTGGCACCTGGCCCCTACTGATGGCCTGAAATGTAAAGGAAGAAGATGGCCCTTGCATTGCTCTTGAAATGGAAAGATCATCTGTTAAAAAACACCCCAAACTCCCTAACACCTACTGAACATCCAGACCTGGTTGCTAACAGGGGTTCTGCAGTGTGAGTGTGTGAGTGGGCAGTGGGTGGCTGCAGGTGGTAGCCCTTGGCTGGGCAGTGGGTTGCCCAAAATGCTCCTTCTTTCAGGTGCTCCAAGACTGAGGGAGGGCTGTTGAATTTGCAGTTGGCACCAGCCCAGTTTTAAGCACTCTGCTTTTATCTTGCAAGTTGTTTCACTTTTTCAAGATGGACTTTATAGCTCAGCCTACTCAGCATCAGAAAAAACCTTGTTCCCAGCTCAGTGAGCAGCTGCTTGTGCAGTGTGTTGCACTTGGGCTGATTTGGGTTTATTTTGGTGGGGGGAAAATACATGGGATGCTGAACAAGTTGGGTTTTGCCTTTTCATAAATACATTCTTTCCCTTCCCTATATATTTTGTTTCAGGAAGGTGAATCTTTCTAATCTTTGAATTAGAAGATATTGTGTCTTGGAACCTTTAAGCAAATTGTTGCACTGAGCCTCCTGAAGAGGGATAAACGGGCTGCTTTCTTGGTGCTTTCTTAGGCCATGCTTAGAAGGTTGTGGAGTGTAAGCCACATACTTTGGAAGGCTCAGATTGCATTGGGAGTATCTCTTACTGAGATTAGTGGAATGAAAAATCAGTCCCTTCTGGAAAAATTACCATCAGATGCTTCTTGGTATCACAGTGTTAAGTGGGGCTGCTTGACTGAGCGCAAAGAAAATGTTCTCATCCTGGGACTTCTGTGGTTGACTCTGATTATGATGATTATTTATAGTCCTTTCATCTGCAGCCCTTTGCATGCTCCCATCCGGTGGGATTTTGCAATGGGGTTTACTTCCTGGCAGCTTGTGGGGATGGTCTCTGGGGAGCAGCCCTGGACAGGCTGCCCTGCCTGCTCCCCTGGCCTCCCAGCCTCAGGAAAATAGGATTTATTCATGAGGATCAGCGTGTCCGCCCCTGCCCCGCTGCTGGCTGGGTTGTGCAGGGCAGGGCTTGGCCCAGCAAACCTGCTTTTACTGTGTTACAGCAGCTGGTGCTTTCCTTCCAGCTGCTGCTTCCTCTGCTTTCCCTGGCTGCCTTCCTGGGCCTTGTGGGTCCCGCTATCCTGGCTGCAGTAACGTAGCATCAGGGATTTCTCAATTCCAAAGCAGCTTCATTAACTAGTTCAGAGGCCTGTTGCTTAAGGCTGTGGTCGTTCCAAGCTTGCAGACCTGCTGTTTGATTTGCTTGTGTTTGATGGCCTTTCTCTCCCTTCTCCTTCCTGAAGCCTGTTGCAGCCTGCCTGGGCTTCACCTCCATCTGCTCCAGTTTCCCTTGTACTGAGATGTTCCTGTGCTCTGCAGTTTGGGAAGGTTCCCCTCTCCCCAGGGTGAGGTTATTCAGCTGCACTTCTGTCCCAGCAGCCACATCAGTGTGCCCAGGTGGCCAAGAAGGCTAACGGGATCCTGGCCTGGATCAAAACTAGTGTGGCCAGCAGGCCCAGGGCAGTGAGCCTTCCCCTGGACTCTGCCTTGGGGAGGCCACACCTTGAGTGTTGTGTTGAGTTGTGGGCCCCTCAGTTGAGGCAAGAGATGGAGGGGCTGGAGCGGGTCCAGAGAAGAGCAAGGAGGCTGGAGAAGGGAGTGGAGCACAAGTGGTGTGGGGAGAGGCTGAGGGAGCTGGGGGTGTTTGTGCTGGAGAAGAGGAGGCTGAGAGGTGACCTCAGCGCTGTCTAGAACAACCTGAAGGGAAGTTCTGGCCAGGTGGGGGTTGGTCTCTTCTCCCAGGCACTCAGCAATAGGACAAGGGGGCACGGGCTCAAGCTCTGCCAGGGGAAATTGAAGTTGGAGATGAGAAAAAACTTCTTTGCAGAGAGAGTGCTCAGGCATTGGAATGGGCTGCCCAGAGAGGGGGTGGATTCCCCATCCCTGGAGGTCTTTCAACTGAGCTTGGCCGTGGCAGTGTGTGCCATGATGTGGTAAAGGGACTGGAGTTGGCCCAAGGGTTGGACTTGATGATCTCGGAGGTCTCTTCCAACCCAATCGATTCTCTGATTCTATGATCAGCCTGCCTTGGGTAGCATTGCCACTGCCCTTGAACATTTGCTTTATACATGTCTACAGACAAAGTGGTGGTGATTTCATTGTGGTCATACTAAGGAGTACATCACAAGTTGAGAATCGGTAAAGGCTCAGTGTTACTCTGTAATTTCTCCTCTTAGGTGTGTTAGAGGTTAGGGTGGAAGGGAAACCCCTCATCCAATGGCAGTTCCAAGTTTTCCTGAGTTGAAACCATTTTTTGTCATAAAAACAATTACTTGTCACTGCTCATTTCCAGCAGGGTTGTGAAGAAGAGCTTAAAGAGATGTGGGGCAGCTGCTGTGGGGTCAGCGCTGCTTCCAGAGGGAACTGGGAACTAAATAAAGCAAGATCCCACCATCGTCATGCAGTGTCTTTTGAATGAAATCTGGTTTTCTCCCTGCTTTCCCTTCCTGTCCCACTCTGCTGGCAGAGCTGGGAGGGTTGCTCAGCACTGGGGTGGCTCTTCAGTCCCCTCCATCCATGCTCTGCAGGCATAAGTTGGCTGATTAAATTACCGGCATTACACGAGTCACCGCTCCTGTGCTTTCTAAGCAGAGTGACTCTGCACACATCCGTGTGCTGCCTCTTTCCACACCCTCCCTCCCCACAGCCATCCCTGACTGTCCTGTACTTTCATTCCTTTTGAGGTACAGGAGCTGTGTCAGGAGAAGCCTGTAACTTCCTTGGAAAGGCTGTAAATTCTGAACTTGGGGCACCTCTTGTGCCCCAGGTTGGTTCTCTTCATTCCCTGGCAGGCTGCCATCAGCCTTTATTTGAGTACAGAGCACACAATTTCATAAAAAATAATCCAAGAGGCCCTCTTGAAAGATCTTTTATTTGGAATCCAGAGATTCCTAGAGGTCTCTAGGAAAATGCATTTGTCAGTGGCTCTGCAAGTACATGGGTAGCCCTGGGGGAGAACACAGAAGATTCCCAAAGTCAGCTTTGTTGCCTTTGTGTGCTTTGATTCTCTGCAAGTTCAAGCAGAAACATGGCAGTAACATGGTTTTCTGATGACAAGTCATGTTTTACTCATAATTCATAGCCTCGTGGTGTCCAGAATCACTTGGAGCAGCTGTGGTGCAGCTGTGGCACTGGCTGCTCAGAGCACTGTGGTCACCAGGAGAGGCTGAGAGCTTTGGGTACAGCCCTTGTAAAACTCGTGTCAGGGGAAGGCACTGGCCTGGCTTTCTGGTGCACTTGAAGGAGTTGGCTGTGCTCTCATTGTACTTTTTAACCAAATAAATGGTTATTAACGATTTGGATTTGGAGTTCCAGCAGTGCTGACACTGACAGTGTCACCAGTTACCACATGGAGGAGGTTCAAAATGTTCACAGGAATCTCATTTCTTTCTATTGCGACACCTCGTGCTGAATGTGTCTCCTCGTTAATTTGTCTGTGAATTTATCACCTTTTTCACGTCAGCCATTCGGTCTGTTTTGCAGCCCCAGGGCTGGGGCGTGTTCTTTTGTGAGCTGCGTGGTAGAACATTAACATGCTGCTCTGGTGGGTGGGAGGGACCCTGTCTCCCAGCCTTTCTGCCCCACAAATCCTGATTTTTCTTTATTGCTATCACCCATAAAAAGTCGGCATTAACTTGCAAACAGTGGGAGGGAATGAGCCGTGTTTTGAAAGGGTGATCCCACCGAGGAGAGTGGTATTGAGTGCTTACACGGGGCACAGAGAGGGGTTGTGGGAAGAGAGGTGGTTCAGCCAAAGGGATAAGAGTTTGGAATTGTTAATCTGCGTCATTAGTGCTGTGTACCAGAAAGTTTGAACTGTGCCTGGCTAAATCGCGTGAGGCTTTGAAATTCACAGCAGTGCTGGCAGCCCCGCTGGCTTTTGTCCTTCCTGCAAACACACACGGCTGCGTGGGCCGGGCATCCCGGGGGCTTGGCAGCATCAGCACCACGCCCGGGGTCTCAGCAGTCAGCGATAGGACAAGGGGGCACGGGCTCAAGCTCTGCCAGGGGAAATTGGAGATCAGAAAACACTTCTTTGCAGAGAGAGTGCTCAGGCATTGGAATAGGCTGCCCAGAGAGGGGGTGGATTCCCCATCCCTGGAGGTTTTTCTACTGAGCTTGGCCGTGGCACTGAGTGCCATGATGTGGTAAAGGGAGTGGAGTTGGCCCAAGGGTTGGACTTGATGATCTCGGAGGTCTTTACCAACCCAACTGATTCTGTGATTCTGTGAAAACTGAGGGACGGTAGATTTAAACTAGATACAAGGAGGAAATGTTTTTTACAATGAGGGTGTTGAGGCCCTGGCACAGGTGCCCAGAGAAGCTGTGGCTGCCCCATCCCTGGGAGTGTCCAAGGCCAGGCTGGACAGGGCTTGGAGCAACATGGGCTGGTGGGAGGTGTCCCTGCCCATGGCAGGGGGTTGTAATGGGGTGACTTAAAGATCCCTTCCACCCTAAACCATCCTGTAATGCTCCAGAACACAGTGTAAGCTGTAAGGATAAGCTGTTGGAAGCCTGGGCTTTCTGTCAGGCTCTGCTCCAGTGCTTGCCATGTATCTCTGTAGTGTATCTCCATAGTTTTTATCCTGCTGCTTCCCCTATTTCCTCTTCCACCACCCCAAGGCTTTCATGCTGACAGTCAACCTTTGTGTTCAGTTGCTGTGACAACAGAGTGCAAGGCAGAAGCATTTTGTGTGCCTGAATTGTGCCTGTCCTTGCAGAATAGCTGTCCTGGGGCTCAGGGGGATGCCGAAAATCTGGGAGGTGAGGAATGAAGGTGTGGCTTCATGGTCTCTCAAGGTACAGTGGCATCTCCTGGGGGCACGGAATCACTTGGATCAGCTTGTTTGATTAAGTCCCAGCAGTTAATTTGATGGAAAGATAACCTTTTGGTGGCCTTGGTGATACCAGGGAGTGCCTGGGGCCACAGAAGGTGTGGTTAGTGGGAGGGAGGCACCAGGGCTGCTCGGCTCAGGGACGGGGGACAGACTTACACCCATCGTAGCCAATTTTGAAAACACCCTAAAACTTTTTTTAGAAAGACTCTTTTGATGATTTCGGAAGAAATTCCCCTCTGAGGATGGGCAGGCCCTGGCACAGGTGCCCAGAGAAGCTGTGGCTGCCCCATCCCTGGAAGTGTTCAAGGCCAACCTGGACGGGGCTTGGAGCAACCTGGGCTGGTGGGAGGTGTCCCTGCTCATGGCAGGGGGTGGAACGAGATGTTTTTAAGGTCCCTTCCAGCCAGAGCATTCTAATTCCGTGATTCTAAGATGAACTCAGAAGTGGGGACTTTGGATTATGGGAAGCTACTGTGAGCTTTGAAAGCTCAACTTCTGTCAGAGGAAGGAAACGAGCAATTTGAAATTTCCACTCTTGTGCCTTGCAGCTCATTAGCTGAAGGAAAAAAAACCCCGAGAAAAAGGTTGGGAGAGAGATCAGAGAGCATTTCTGGGGGAGGGTTTTATTAGAGAAGACATTCATGTCTGTGTTTAAGTTATAAAATGGAATTCTTGTAGAGTTTTGCTTCATGAAAAACCTCTTTATTGGAGATTCAGCTGTCCTAGCTTGTTTTAGCTGACTTTGCATAAGCAGTAATAATGAATTTTTTAAGAAAAATTAATAACCCATTAAATTAAGTGGGCAAAGTGATATTTCTGCAGCTGCTTGACTACCCTGGAGACAGATTCAAGGCCAACAGATTGATCTAGAGCGGAAAAATCACTTGATAAACCATCCACTTGTTTGTCTTTTTAAAGCTTTTAATGACAAAGAATAATTAAAAAAATAATGTGGAACTAAATATTTTTCATAAATGGTGCTGAAGATGGAGATGGTGCATCCAATGCAATTTAAATTTATAGACTTATTAATTTTAGAGTTAATAACACCATGATTACTTGGGTTTGTGTTTATGAGCTTGGGCTTCCCTTGGTGATGGATGAGATTGAGTCCATCCTTGTGCTGCTGATGCTCATTGCATATCTAAGAGTTAAATATGAGGAGAGAAGGAGGCTGGAGTGATTTGGGTTAATTACTAGAACAGCTCTTGGCTGTTACATCAGCATCGCTTTTCATCTCTTCGGAAGCTTTTTAACAAAAGTTGGCAAACTTTTGTGTCTTCTTCTAAGTGTCTTCTTAGGAGGAGGTTTTCCTGCGAGTCATCTGCCACCTGTGCAGAGCTGTGGGGCTGCTCTTCCAGCACTCAGAGCCAACCCATGAATGGTGATAAATCTTTGCAGATTATAGGTATAAAAATGGTTTTGCCTTCTGTTTCTGGGGACAACAAAAGCGCTCTTTGATCCTGCAAATTCATTAGTTCTAAGGAGAGGAGTTTGGATATTTTTTAATGCAACTTTCACCCCCTTGCTTAATGTGGGGTGCCTGGAGGAATGGAAAACGAGTTTAGCATAACTGAGGGCTTTTCTTACTGAGGTTTCCCCTCAGTATGTCCTGCCCACACAGAGATAAAGATGAGCAAGAAAACCCCCTAGAGCAATGCATTTTTGCATGAGTATGCAGCAGTTCCTGCCCAGACGACTCTTGCTGGGGGGGTCCAGCCCGTCTGCCCCTGGCTGGGGGGGTCCAGCCCGTCTGCCCCTGGCTGGGGGGGTCCAGCCCATCTGCCAACCTGGAGCTGCTTCTGATGTGCTGGGAAGAGGTTCTGGGGTCACTGGTGGAGTGTTCAGGGTGTGGAGGTGCTTGCACAGAGTGTGCACCGAGGTAATTTCTGGTTTATTCCTGCTTGGAAGCAGAGCATGGGGACAGACTCTCTTTTGTCAGATGAAGGAAAGCTCCTTTGCAAGGGCAGGCACAGTGTTGTAGTGCAACTCCATCCTTCCCCTTCCCCCCAACCAGGGGAAAGGTGGTGAACAGGCAGCTCCCTCCTCCCCAGATAATGCTTGAAAACTGTCCAGAGTGGGCTTAGTTCCAAAAGCAGCGTGATGTCACTGGGACAGGTTTGCTGCAGAGTCCTGCTGGGGCTTTTGGAGTGCTCAGCCCTTCCTTCCTGCTGCCAGAGACTGAAGCACCTCCGGGGCACTTTGTTTTTGATGCTGGAGGCATAGTTTCCTTCCAACTCCAGGAGTTTGTGACTGTTTCAGAGCAGTGTCTGCAGCACAGTACAAGCTGAGTCGTGCCAGCAAGGCAAGCAAGGGCTTGTTGGCTAAAGATAGTGTGTGTGCACACTTGTGCATGGGCCAGGGCAGGTTTAGGGCTCTGTGAGCACTCAGATTTACAGTGGGATCCTTGGCATCCTAAGGAAAATTAAAGAGATCATATGCAGCCAATAAATAGCAAGCTATTTAAGGTCAGCTTTATCCTTTGTAGCACCTCTTCTCCATGGCAGCCAAAGCCCTAGACACTTGCTCCCACACACAGAATCACAGAACTGATTGGGTTGGAAAAGACCTCCGAGATCATCAAGTCCAACCCTTGGTCCAAGCCAGTCCCTTTACCACATCATGGCACTCAGTGCCACGGCCAAGCTCAGTAGAAAAACCTCCAGGGATGGGGAATCCGCCCCCTCTCTGGGCAGCCCATTCCAATGCCTGAGCACTCTCTCTGCAAAGAAGTTTTTTCTGCTCTCCAACTTCAATTTCCCCTGGCAGAGCTTGAGCCCGTGCCCCCTTGTCCTATTGCTGAGTGCCTGGGAGAAGAGACCAACCCCCACCTGGCCACAACTTCCCTTCAGGTAGTTCTAGACAGTGCTGAGGTCACTTCTGAGCCTCCTCTTCTCCAGCACAAACACCCCCAGCTCCCTCAGCCTCTCCCCACACCACTTGTGCTCCACTCCCTTCACCTGAGTGTTTTGTGCATGGACTTTTGCATCCAATTCAATTCCACTCTGTGCTCACCTGGGGCAGTTTTTGGATCTCTGCTCTGTCTGAGGCCACTACATGTTTGCAATTCAGTGATCCCTGCAGTGCATTTGGGCTGCCTGTGGGTATGGCTTGTGCTCCTGTTAATCAGGCTGGCCCTGACAGAAGTTCTGTTCAACTCTCTCTCTTTTGGTTATGCTTCCTTTAGATTTGTTAAATCGTTGTGCTTTGCATGGATGGAAAATGTTAAAAATAGAGTGCTCAGGGCAGGGCTATTGTGTTGGTGTTGACAGGTTTGCTGGAAGCTGCAGAATGTCTTGTATTTTGAGAAGCACCAGGTTTTGGAGGGGGTTGTGCTCACTGATGTCCTCTTGTCTCTGCACTGAGGAGCTGCTTTTCTGAGCTAAGAAGGGACTGCCTTTTTGATAAATTGGGGTTTTAGTGTATTACCATTCACTAGGTCTTGTGATTGTTGTAAGTAATAAAATGAGTCTGGGATTTCTGAACAGTTGGGGGTTTGCCTTATCACACTGCTGCACGCAGTATCTATATAATATATTAATGCAATATACACAATATATTAATAATTATATATATTCGGGAATAAAGCACAAGTGATGATACAGAGGAAACAGTGACAATGTACTAATCTATATCATGCAGAAAATACATAAGTTTCTGCAGTTTCCCTCTCTGCAGTAGCTGTAACCACTGTAAAACCCAAATTAGTTGTTTTCAATAGTCCTAACTTTGCTGAGCTTGCCCCAAACCAAAGCCAGGCTTTTCAGATGAGGAGGTAAAGGCAGGCAAGACCTTTGTTTGGTGAGATTCTTTAACTATGAAGCTGCATCCCCAAACATAAACCTAAACCTCGAGCATCTCTGGCCATGGTGGTTGCAGAGCCCAGATTGCAGATGTAAATAGTGCATGGAATGATGGAGAGCAATTTGCTGGGCCTCCTGTCTCAAGCTGGTTTCTTTATAGCAGCAGTTCAGCTGTTGGTGTCTGCATTGTGTCAGTGTGGAGGTCTGGCAGTGACCACACAGCTTTTATTGCCCCGTGGCTGATGGTGTGAGCAGACACACAGGCTGATCTGCAGCCTGCCAGGTATTACCCTGGATCCATCTGTCTCCTGTGCAGCTGGGAAAGTCATCCACAGCATGTATGGAATGGCACTTCTGTGGGAAACTGGGACATAGGACAAATGTAAGCAAAAGGTAACAAGCTGTGGGGTTCCATTTTTATTTATTTATTTTTTGTAAGCTTTCCTAAAATGGTTGGAGTAGAGGGGTTTTTTCTGAAGTTCAGGTTTTCACAAGACAGTGATTTTGATCTCCTTCCATCCGCTGTACTGTACAGATTTCTTTCTTGCCTCCCCACGTGGTGTGAGGATTCCCCCTGTTTTAGTAGGATCATCTTATCTTCCAAGTCCCAGCTCGGCAGGGGAATGTGTGTTTTGATAAGGTGCTTCCCCACCCAGACTGGAACGATCCCAAATCCAGCCCTGCCTCTTGGGAGGGTGTCCCTTTCCATGCGACTTGGGCAACAGATGCTCATAATAACATAAAGAGATCTTAAAAATTGCATATTAAAAAACTTCATGAAAAGAACTGGGTAACTTCATCCTTACTGGCTGTGCCTTTGTTCTAAATGTGCAAGAGTTTATTGCTTTGTTGGGTGTGGGTTGGTGGATGGCAGTGCTGGAGCTGGTGGGCAGCGCTGCTCCCTGACCTCACATGGAGCACAGATAAATCTGTTCACAGTCTGTACTTTCCACCTTCAGGAATTACTTATACGATGATTTTAATGTATCCAGAGGTTTTTAGTTGAAGAACAGTAGTAGCTTTCAACTTGTTTAAAGAAAAAAAGGAGACTATAGATCTATTTTTTTAAATGAGAAAATGCTGTAATGTTCTAAGGTTCTCTGGAGTTCAGATGAGTAGCATGCTTCTCTAAGCCCTTTTTTAAAGCTTCTATTTATCCTTGTGGTTGTGAGTTATGAAATATTCGCTGTCATAGGTCACAGTATTTCTGTGCTAAATTTGGGAATATAGCTGGCAGCTTGCTTTTTCCCTGGGAACTTTCTTGTCAGGTTGATGCAGAAAGCTTCAGCTCCTTGGCTGGTGGGAGAAAGAGGTTCTTGGTTTCATTCTTTTTTTCTTTTTAATATTTTTTCATCCTTTTTGCTTCCACTGCATTTGTGTTCCTTGACTTTCCCACTGTCATGGAAGAAATTGAGACTCGGAGTGGTTGAGCTGTCACAGCCTCCTGGTTTTCAGGGTTATGTTTGTCTTGCCCCTTGTGTGTGAGGCTCCCTTTCCTCTTTGTGGTTTCTCATTGTGTTTTGCCAAAGCTCAGTATTCCAGAGCTGCTTCCTGCCTGTGGCTTTGTACCAGCTTGGGAATCTCCACATAATTGTTCTTTACTTTTGGTGTGTGATAGAGGCACAACTGTGTGGGGTGTGAAAGTGTAGAAAGTGCTGAAAATCTGTGAAAGAGATCCAGGGGCTTTCCGGATTTATTTCCAGCATTTTGCATGTAATAATTTTGCATTTAAAACCCAACAAATAACACTGCTTATTAATTTTTTCCCCTATGCTGCTGACTAGAGGGAATATTGAACACAGTGAAGTGTGATTCCCACTAGGGTACTGTAGAGTACCTGCCCTTCAGGCAGAGGCAGTGCCGGACACCCCATGACTGGCTTCCAGCTGGGACATGAATTTGAACAAGGCCAAGTGCAGGTCCTGCCCTTTGGCTACCCCAACCCCCTGCAGCGCTCCAGGCTGGGCACAGAGTGGCTGGAGAGCAGCCAGGCAGAAAGGGACCTGGGGGGACTGAGGGACAGGAAGCTCAGCAGGAGCCAAGAGTGTGCCCAGGTGGCCAAGAAGGCCAATGGGATCCTGGCCTGGATCCAAACTAGCGTGGCCAGCAGGCCCAGGGCAGTGAGCCTTCCCCTGGACTCTGCCTTGGGGAGGCCACACCTTGAGTGTTGTGTTGAGTTGTGGGCCCCTCAGTTGAGGCAAGAGATTGAGGGGCTGGAGCGGGGCCAGAGAAGAGCAACGAGGCTGGAGAAGGGAGTGGAGCACAAGTGGTGTGGGGAGAGGCTGAGGGAGCTGGGGGTGTTTGTGCTGGAGAAGAGGAGGCTGAGAGGTGACCTCAGCACTGTCTAGAAGTACCTGAAGGGAAGTTGTGGCCAGGTGGGGGTTAGTCTCTTCTCCCAGGCACTCAGCAATAGGACAAGGGGGCACGGGCTCAAGCTCTGCCAGGGGAAATTGAAGTTGGAGAGCAGAAAAAACTTCTTTGCAGAGAGAGTGCTCAGGCATTGGAATGGGCTGCCCAGAGAGGGGGTGGATTCCCCATCCCTGGAGGTTTTTCAGGTGAGCTTGGCCGTGGCACTGAGTGCCATGATCTGGTAAAGGGAGTGGAGTTGGCCCAAGGGTTGGACTTGATGATCTCGAAGGTCTTTTCCGTCCCAATCAGTTCTGTGATTCTGTGTCAGAGGTGAAACATGGTCTGTCCAAAAGTGACCTGGGATGCTCGAGCATGAGATCTTTTCAAGGGTACTTGAGTGAGAAGAGTACAAATGGTACTGGACCAGTGTGAAACCTAAAGGCATGTCCATGCTCCAGGTGGGTGGTGAGTGGAAAACCACCATCTCTGGTGCCCGAATTGCTGCACCGTGTTGGAAGAAGTCACTTATACACTTTACCTATTCCTTGGCTTTCCCAAGGTGTCAGGTTTTGGCTGCTGCTGGCACTGGGATATGCACCTGAACAAAAAGCACCCAAATGCCCAGCGAGGTTCTCGTTATCCATGGTGACATCAGAAGTGCTGGCACTGGGAGCTGGAATAGCCCTCCCCAGGCCCATCGCAGCCCTCAGAAGCTCCAGGGTAGATGTTCCAAGGGTCTGCTCCTCAGCCCAGCTGTCCTGTGCTACTCCAGCATGTTGTTGGAAGCTAAGACCCTTTTCCAGAGGATTTCTTAAGCACATAGGCTTTAAAATTCTCACCAGAAGCACGGGGAAACAATTAGGGGTAAAACCCAGAAAAGGAACCTAACCTGGCTAATCCTATTGTTTTGGGGGTCTGCAGCTTTCCTGTTTACTCAGCCTGGCTTTCAAATATTTGTCCTGCTCCTTAGAATTAAAGTGCAACAAAGCCAGTATTTAGTTCCTCCTGCTGTTTTTCTACGTGTTTGTCTTACGTGTGGCACAGTCTCTTGAAGTGAGGGTTTGCAGGGGTGGAAGTTGCCAGCTGCTGGTTGTTGCTGTGCTTTTCTGATGGAGACTTACTGCATTTGAAGTGAATTAAAAGGTTCCAAAATTTACAGAATTGTCAAGTTATAAAGTCTTCTATATGTATATATTGGGAATTGACCTACAGTGTCATGGCCTGTTGCTGCTGTGAAGAAGTTTAATGTCTGATGGAGAAGGAGAAGATTAAAGGGGTGGATGTGTTGGGTGTGGAGGAGGAATCCAACCCACGTTGTCCCCTGGATTTATCTGCCCTCCAAAGAAACAAGGCTGGTGTTGAGTGTCAGAAGCACAGCCAGGAGATCCTGTGTGCGGTCTGTGCTGCTGTCCTGCTGAGTGCAGTGGTGTTTCCTGTGATCAGAGGAGCCAGGAATCCTGCTGGGATTTGGGGGAAGCTGAGTTTGGTGACTCCTGACTGGTCCTTTCTGCACAGCATCCCAGTCTCTGTAGCACTCTTCTCCTTTTTGCCTTCCATGGGTCTGCCTGAAACCTGGAAAGATCCCTGTGTGTGTGTGAACCTTTGCAGGTGGGAGTTTTCCCATTGCGACAGGTTGCTCCATGTGAGAGTTTTAGCAGGAGTGGGGGCATGGGATGCCTTTATCTGAACATCAGAATGGCCTTTACCCCTCTGACCCATGGGCAGGGAGAAGGTGGTGATGTCTGGAGAGCTGGGAGTGGCAGCCAGCTCCGCTTTGGGAAAGGAAAGCCCAAATCCACGTGTTGGGAACTCCACTGTGGAGCTGCCACAGAGCAGTGCACTTGTGTGTGCTGTTCAGTGTGGGATTGTGGCAGGAGGAGCTGCCTGCTGTGTGACAGGGGCTTTGGGTGAGGATTCCTTGGTTCCTCTGCACTTGGGGTGTGCAGCTTCCTTTGCAGCACCCTTTGCTCTGAAGTGGGTTGTTTTTAACCTGGGGGGTCTCAGCTTGGTGCTTCCTCCCTAACCTCCTGAGCAGAGGACTCTCAGCTAAATGAAGTTTTGCCAAAATAAGCATTCTTGCTTAGGGCAGTTTATCACCAGGAATGCTTCTGGCTCTAAAAGTTTAGGAAGAGAAGTTGGTCTGGACACTGTAGCTTGATATCATCTTCATGTATTTACATTTAACATCTTCATGTATTTATATTTTTAAAGCACAGGCCTGGATTGCAGAGATAGGGTTTCAAGTTCTTCATCTAAAGTGAACTAATAGGGAAGATGCAAAATTATTTTTTTGGAATGAGGAATGTTTTGTGTATCTACCTAGCCTACTCAATGGGATGATGCCCCTGGAAAAGGAGCAAGGTGCTGATTTCCAACTTTCATAACTCATAACAGTTTTGTTCCTGAAAAATGTCAGGGACATTCTGTTTCTGTCCCAAAAAAAGAACAGAAACAAACTTCAAAACTGTGGAGGTTGCTATGAAACAGAAGTGTCTTCCCCTTGGCTCTATTAATAAAGCCTTTAAATACACTCAGTGCTGAGTTCCCTTGCCATTGCTGGTGGGCTGTGGTGTCCTGTATGGTGGTAGGTACTTCTCTTGTCACCAGACATGTTGTTGGCTGTGAATTAATTGAGGCAGGATTAGGGCTCTGTGTGTGCCTGTCCTGTGATGTTGGTGCAGAGCAGGGTTGTTTTCTGCTCCTGCTTTGTGCAGGTGGGAGAAAATGATTTCAATATTTTAAGTCCTTCAAAATGCTTTTGAAAATATTGTAGAAAACACAACTCCCCTGCACACAACAATTTTGGTTATTTTTTTTGCCCTCTGGCTTTCAGTTTCCTAAAAAAGCTTTCTGATTTCTTAGTGACTTTCCTAAAGAAAACCCTCCCAGTGATGGATGTCCATGTGGAATGTGGGTGTCGCTTCTGGTCAGTTTAAGAAACCAGAAGTGTTCCTCTCCTTAGGTGCTCCCCAAAGCTCAGTGGCATTAGCTGTAGCAGTAAGTTCTTTATTGATGATTTAGATGAGGGGATTGAGTCCATCATCAGCAAATTCGCTGATGGCACCAGGTTGGGAGGGAGTGTCGACCTGCTGGAAGGCAGGAGGGCTCTGCAGAGGGATCTGGATAGACTTGAGAGATGGGCTGATTGCAATGGGATGAAGTTCAACAAGGCCAAGTGCAGGTCCTGCCCTTTGGCCACACCAACCCCTGCAGCGCTCCAGGCTGGGCACAGAGTGGCTGGAGAGCAGCCAGGCAGAAAGGGACCTGGGGGGACTGAGGGACAGGAAGCTCAAGAGGAGCCAAGAGTGTGCCCAGGTGGCCAAGAAGGCCAATGGGATCCTGGCCTGGCTCAAAACTAGCGTGGGCAGCAGGCCCAGGGCAGTGAGCCTTCCCCTGGACTCTGCCTTGGGGAGGCCACACCTTGAGTGTTGTGTTGAGTTCTGGGCACCTCAGTTGAGGCAAGAGATTGAGGGACTGGAGCGGGACCAGAGAAGAGCAAGGAGGCTGGAGAAGGGAGTGGAGCACAAGTGGTGTGGGGAGAGGCTGAGGGAGCTGGGGGTGTTTGTGCTGGAGAAGAGGAGGCTGAGAGGTGACCTCAGCACTGTCTGGAAGTGCCACATCAGGGAAGTTGTGGCCAGGTGGGGGTTGGTCTCTTCTCCCAGGCACTCAGCAATAGGACAAGGGGGCACGGGCTCAAGCTCTGCCAGGGGAAATTGAAGTTGGAGATGAGAAAAAACTTCTTTGCAGAGAGAGTGCTCAGGCTTTGGAATGGGCTGCCCAGAGAGGGGGTGGATTCCCCATCCCTGGAGGTTTTTCAGCTGAGCTTGGCCGTGGCACTGAGTGCCATGATCTGGTCAAGGGCCTGGAGTTGGCCCAAGGGTTGGACTTGGTGATCTCAGAGGTCTTTTCCAACCCAGTCCATTCTATGATCTGTCACTCGTGGCACTTGGCAGTTGCCCTGTGAGATGTGGTCCAGCTGTCAGGATGGGTCCTGTATCCCTGGGTGGGAAGCTTTGGACCTTTTGCTTGGAGGGGGAAGGTGAGGGGTGAGCTGTGGATTTGGAGCTGCTCTGTGTGGGTGTCTGACACGTGGGAGCAGAGGAGCTGCATTTGCTCTACGTGCTGTTCCACAGCTCGTGGCCCGGTGGGGCTTCTGTGCTGGAGAGGAGAGGCTTCCCATGCAGCTGTAAGTCTGAGGGATAAACAGGAGGAAAAACAGAAGTATTAGTACAGTTTGTGCTGGGTTGGGCTGTGCAGACTGCGGGTGATCAAAGGGGAGCAGATGCAGTGTCTGGGTGGACTTGGCAGCCCTCACTGTGGAGCACAGCCCTTCCCTGGGCCTGCACGCTCAGCTGGGGGCAGGACATGGTGCTGCTGTCTTTAAACCACTCTGTAAACCTCAGCCCTATTCATTACTTCTTAATTTCTTAATGCTTTCGCTTTGAGGGAATGGTGACTGTCTGAAGAGTGCTGGTGGTTTGTCTGAGCACACCAAAGATTAAACCACTCTTTGCCTACACGTGTGTTACCAAGCTTGCCCTGTTTTATAATTTCCTTTTACATATGTTTGGAGGTATTTTTTTCCCCCATGAATGATGTTTTATTTGAGTACACTTTGAAGGTCCGTGGTTAGTGGTGGGTATTAGGCTTGAGAGATTATCCGGAGAGCTGTTGGAGCACTTCATTGTTCGACTCGGAAGTGGGAACTGGGTGAATTAGTTGCTTTTAAAGGGATTTAAGAGCGGTGTGGGAAAAGGGAGAGCTGTGTGTTTTCTGTGTGCTGGCATTCAGCATCCACCCAGGCCTGGAGAACAAGCTGAAAGATCTCATAATCAGGACTTACTTTATTTTGTTTCAGTTTAATGCTCATTTAAACGCTATGTGGGGACTATCCCATACAAATAGACTTGGCACAACTTCATGCTGGTTTACTATAGAGATACAAATATTTAGGGAAACTTTGCTTAGCAAATGCATGACTAAATCCACCTTTTTCAGCTGTAAAAAGTCTGTGCCAGGGGGACCTTGAAAGCTCAGTATTAGGAGGGAAGGAGTTGAAGAGAAGTTCTGGCTAGGTGGGGGTTGGTCTCTTCTCCCAGGCACTCAGCAATAGGACAAGGGGGCACAGGCTCAAGCTCTGCCAGGGGAAAGTGGAGAGCAGAAAAAACTTCTTTGCATGTAGAGTGCTCAGGCATTGGAATGGGCTGCCCAGAGAGGGGGTGGATTCCCCATCCCTGGAGGTTTTTCAACTGAGCTTGGCCGTGGCACTGAGTGCCGTGATCTGGTAAAGGGACTGGAGTTGGACCAAGGGTTGGACTTGATTATCTCAGAGGTCTTTTCCAACCCAATCCATTCTGTGATTCTATGAATCTTGATAAGAATTGATTAAAACCCAGATTATTTTCTGACTTGCAGTGCAATGTATGACTTCAACTGGACATCACCATGATTTTCCTCTGCATCTCCGTGCTCACAGATTTACCCACTGAAGTCCATTTTATTTCCAAAGCTTTTTGGCATGTCCATGAAAAGGCTGGGAACAGCCTGGCTTTGTTTTCCCAGGGGCTTTGGGAGCCTGAGCTGGGAGAACACTGATTACTCTTCAACCAGTGAGTCTGGGGGAGGATATGCTCACGTCAGGCAATGTGGTTTAAATTTGCAGGCTGTTACTATCGGGTCACTTGGTTAATGAAGCGGTGAATAGTTTGTGTACTTAATGTTCCTGGGAGGTTGAAATGCCCTTAAAAAGCCAATCTGTCCAACTGCCCTGGCTTTCTACAGCAAAAATAGAAAGAGTAACCAGACCTGGTGAGTGACCAGCTCAGTAATACCTGAGGAAGTGAAGCAGTATTTGATCTGTTTCTCTATCAGTGACCTTTACATGGGCAAAAAGTACTTTGTGTACGAATTTTCAGCTGCATTCTCTCCTACTTTTGTATCTTGTGGGATTGAAAAATTTTTTTGTGTGTTTTTCTCCCTGCTCACATTTATCTACCATCAGTACTTAGGGGTTAGATAAAAGCTGACTGGGAGGAGGAAGGAAATTACACTTTGCAGCTGAAGTGAGAGGTAGAGGGCTAAGCATGAATGCATCCTAAAACTCCCTGAAGATAGATCTCTTCCCAGATCTCATCCAACACAAACTCTGCTTAATCCAGCAGTATTGCCAGTGACACAGCCTTGTGAAGGATAGGGAGAGCTGCTCCCTCATCCTCAGGAAAATCAGATATTCCAGTAAAATCCTCCCCCCTAAGTTGTCAACGCTGCCAACTTCTTGTCCAGCGTTGTACCTCATCTCCACCATCATCTCTGTCCTTCAGAAATCTGGATTTCTTTATACACTTCTTAAAAGAAATACAAATTGCTGGGCTTTAATGGACTGAAAATTAGCTTTTCTCTCCCATCCTTAGCTTGGCAAAAAGTGATTAAGATAAAAGTTGAGGTAACTTCTTCCAGAAGTATCCCAGCGTGATCTGGAAGTGATTACATTATTGCTGGTACTGATTGAAGGCTTCTTGTCATCTCTGTGAAATCTGGTGTAGCTGATCATGGGCCCATAGTTTTTTGAGTTTTTTTTCAATGGCAGAACTTTTCACTGGCTTGTATAGGCTTGAAATTGAACTGTAATGTGTATACTTGAACTTTCTGTGTGTTTGTGTGTGTTAAGAAAATTCAGCAACTTGTCTGAGATAACATGCTGAGAGTGGAAATGTTGAATGAGCTTAATAATTACTTTTTTTCCTGACTTTTAAAAGGAAATAGAATATATATTTTTTAAAAAGTGTGGGTTTTTTCCAGATAAGGTAAGATTTCTCTGGTAATGCAAATAATCTGCAGCAAAATAAAGGGCATCAGACTTGGTGAAGGGAAGACTGAATGCATGTGCAACTTGTCCATGTGTTTGAAGCAATTCAAAAGTGTTCTTATTTGGGAGTAGAACAATTGACTTAATCTGCTCTCCAAGTCTTTGGAGGAGTGAGACATCCAAAAAGGTTATCCCTGTCCATTTACTCATCTGCAGGGAGGTTGTTATATCTGATAGTGCTGCATAACTTTGTTAAGCTTTTTCCCTGACAGTGCCCTGGGAGGCTGATGGAATGTTCTGCAGTGACTCAGGAAGGGAAGGCTGTTCATTGACTCTGCAAACAAGGGGCAGTTGTGTGTCTCCTGCTGGAATGCGTTGCCCTATGGAAGTAACACACCCCTAAGAATTTGGTCTGTGCCCTGTCATGTCCTACATAGTTTCTGAACCCTCTGCTCTTCTGCTTGGATGGGTAGAAGGAAGCAGCTCTCCACAATAATGACAGTTCTTTTTTAGTGGTATGGAAAATGTCAGCCCCAGAGGGAACTGGGATTAAAACGTGCAACTCCATCTCTCAGTTTTGGCCTCTGCAGTCAGACGTGACTCCCTGTTGTGGAGTTGGGAAGATGCAAGTCTTCCCTTCTAAGGCCCAACCAAGAGCCTGGCACATAGGAAGCCATATGTTTGTTATTAATTCCTCTGCTCCCAGGGCTCCTTCTGACCCATCCCTCAGTTTTTAGCATTACCAGGAATTGTGTGTCATTTTGGGTGAAGTGGCTGCAAATGCCTTGTTTTACCCACGTGGATCTTGGCACCCCTTCGTTGTCCTTCTCCCTGTGTCCCTCTGCTGCCTTGTGTTTAACACCAGCAGTGAAATCCTTTGTAAGCTTTTAATTTCTAGCAACTTTTATTTTCAATCTAAAACCACTATGGAGCAAGGTTTGGGTTTTCCCTTTTACTTGAGTGTGAAGTTCTGTAAGGAAAAGTTTGAGGGCAGAAGGCAGTGTTGGTGCTGAACAAAAGTCCTTCCCCCACTGCTCCAAGGCATTTTCAGCATTTCCTTAATATGGACAGATCTTGGGTTTGACTCATTTTCTCCTTTCAGGGGCTTGTGTGACTGCTGGATCTGCTTTGGTAAAACATTTGTCTCTAAATTTTATGTCATTGAAGCAGAGCCCCAGCATGATGTGCCTTGTGCCAGAGGACAGCTCACTGATGTGCTGCTGTTGAGGGTTTAAAATGAAGCTTTTCCCNACAGTCTGGTGGAGAGTGGTGAGCACCTCCTGTCGAGGTTCCGGTCCTCCTCTGGATCCAGCGAGTGGTCCCAGAAGTCCCCAGACCCCAAGATTCTCTCCCCTCAGGTGCAGGTGGGAGCCCCCAGTCCCTCCCCCAGGGCAGGGAGTTCCACACTGGGGGATCTGACTCTGTGAGTCAGGGGGGATTTTGGAATGGTTGCTGGCCCCTGAGCAGAGCTGAGCCCTCAGGTGGGTGTGGAGGTGCCAAGGACTCCCTGGAGGGGAGTTGTCCCAGCTCCTCTGCCAGGCTTCTTTCCCAGCCAGCTCCCAGGCTGAGGGGTCAGGTGTGCCCTGAGCAGCTGCTGCCAATGGGCCATTGGGAACAGTTCTTGGGAAATGAATGGAGGGTTTAGAATGCCCAGCTTTGGTCACACCCACACAGTGATAAACTGGTCCCACCTGTTGAACTGGGACATCCTTGCCTATGACTGGCCCCTATGAATTGCTTTTAGGATAAGGACTAATATTTATTTGGTATCAGAAGTTTGCTGGGAAGTGGTAAACTTTTAAAACTAATTACCAGACCAGATAATTATCTAAAAGCAAACTTTTAGAATTTGTACCCTTTAGTATTTCCTGGATTTGCTCCATTTTTATTGCACTGTTGTACAAATCTTTTTTTGAAGTGATGCTGTGAATATTAACATTTGAGGTTGTGTGGTGGCAGCTTCCTGTGGCCTGTGAACAAGGTACTTGTCCAGGCAACAGAGACATGGGAATACTGTGGGGTCTTGATAGTCTGAGCTTTTGGAGAAGCCAAAATATAAGGATTTAGTGAAAACAAAGCCTTGAGTGTGTTGGTTTTTTTGAGACTTCACAAAGGCAATGGCTTTACAGATGGGTTTAAGTGGCTGTTTCTTCCCCTTTCCCCCCCAAAATACTATTAAAAGTGAGAGGATGCAAAGTAAGGAAGCACAGGAAAGAATAATTATCTCAGCCTTGTGTTTTGGGCTGCCACTGATGGGCAACAAATTACCTGAAGTTTTAATGTGTGGTAGTTCACATTACTGATTGAGTTAGGAGAGTTATTGTCTAACTTGAAACAAGAAGGTGGTTTTTTTCATTAAGTAAGGATTCAGCATTTTTAAAAGAATGTCACTGCCTTAGTAATACTAATTAGAAAATAAATATTCAAGTTTTTCTCCTGAGGAAAGTACTTTCTTTCTTGTACAATTCATTTTGGATTCACAGCAGCCTGAAGAAAATGTCATCGTTTGGTGTTCAGTGCAGGTGATTAAACTCACTTCTTTTGTGCAGTCACCTTCTTTTTAGACAGTGCTGTTACCTGAGGAGATCCTGAGCTGTCCTTATGCTGCTGAAGAACCCGTGTGACTGGGGAGGGTGTTCATGAAGGACCTGTGTGACTGGGGAGGGTGTTCATGAAGGACCCGTGTGGCTGGGGAGGGTGTTCATGAAGGACCCGTGTGGCTGGGGAGGGTGTTCATGAAGGACCTGTGTGGCTGGGGAGGGTGTTCATGAAGGACCTGTGTGGCTGGGGAGGGTGTTCATGGGAGGATGTTCCTTCCTGGGTGGAAGGAGTTTTGATCTATGGATAACTTTCCAAATGTATGTTTGGTGTGGATATGTTGAGATGTTTCGGAGCCTGATGTGCAGCATATTTGGCTCTGTTCTAATCTGCCAATTAGACCAAGAGCTTCATATTTTGCAGCTGCAAGTATTGATAAACCTGGAATCAGTCTTACCTTTGAAGGGTCAGTGGGGAGCATCCTACTGCATTTTCTTTGGTCATGGTGTTCCAAAATAATCTTCTGTTGTTTCATGCCAACCCACGCTACCTTCTCAAGTACATGTGGGTTTCTGCTGAACTCTTTTCTTAGAAATAGTCACTGCATTTATTAGTGCTTTGTCCTGCTTGTGTCTCCAGACAGGATGTGTGGATGGACATGAACATGTTTAATGCACTTCTGTTGGTAGTTTGTGGCTTGTTCTCCAGAGGCAGAGTTGAAGGCACATGCTGGCTGTTACTTGTGAGTTGGGAATGGAGTGTAATTCCTTCTCTGCTTCAGTGAAAATTTGGAAGAGCTTTGCCTCTGACTTTCCAAAACATATTTGAAACATAACTC
This sequence comes from Sakesphorus luctuosus, assembly GCA_013396695.1. Lineage (NCBI taxonomy): Eukaryota > Metazoa > Chordata > Aves > Passeriformes > Thamnophilidae > Sakesphorus > Sakesphorus luctuosus. The sequence continues at coordinate 175,527 of VWZD01002255.1, read as the reverse complement.
AGTGGCAAGCTTTGTTTTGGAAATGGCCTCGCTCCAGCAATGGTTTTGTTGAGTGCTGTTTATCCCAATTCCTTCCCCGGCTTAATAGACTGAGAAAGTAAAACTGTTGTGTGGGTGGGTTGTTGAAAATGGGCTATATGGATATTGCTGCAATTTGTGTTTCATAAACAGTGGTAGCTTGTGCCTAAGCCTGTAATTGACTGAAAGTGCATTAAAAGATAGCACGAGAGCTTGTCAACTGCTGCTTAAAATCCATCACTGGAGCCTGTTGGGAGATGGGGAGACAGGAGATGTGCAAACTCTGCAGAGTTAAAGTGTGATTTAACTTTGCTCGAAGTTAATTTTCTTAAATGTTTATTGAAGAAGGCAAAATTTAAATCCTCAAGAAAAGAAAGCTGTGGAGTCTGCAATGGGCAGGCAACAGTGTTATTCCCAAATAGCAGCGGTGTTAATTATGGCCTGTGTCTGAAAAAAATCTGGGACTGGTGAGTGGGAGGTGGAAGGGCTGGAAGGAGATTAAACCATCAAAATTCCAGAGCTTTCAGTGTTTTGTGCAAGGAACATTTCTGGCCCCTCCGTGGCTGTACAGCCAGCAGGGTTGGAGCTGCTCTGGAAGGTCCTCTTGCTCCCAGAGCTGCTGAGCTTGCTGCTGCTCAGGGCTCTCATTGTACATAGATGTATCACTTAATTTGTTCTTAATTAGGCTCAATGAGCCAGCTGTGTGTCTCTGGTATCTAATTCAGATGGGAACAAAGCCAGGTGTTACAGCTGTCACAGGCACATGTGTGGGGGTGTGTGGGCAAAGTGCTGCCTTTCAACAGAGGAAAAGGCTTCAAAATGTTATTTAATACAAATAAGTGGCTGACCATGAGGAGGCTCAGAGGTGACCTCAGCACTGTCTAGAACTACCTGAAGGGAAGTTCTGGCCAGGTGGGGGTTGGTCTCTTCTCCCAGGCACTCAGCAATAGGACAAGGGGGCACGGGCTCAAGCTCTGCCAGGGGAAATTGAAGTTGGAGATGAGAAAAAACTTCTTTGCAGAGAGAGTGCTCAGGCATTGGAATGGGCTGCCCAGAGAGGGGGTGGATTCCCCATCCCTGGAGGTTTTTCAAGTGAGCTTGGCCGTGGCACTGAGTGCCATGATGTGGTAAAGGGACTGGCTTGGCCCAAGGGTTGGACTTGATGATCTGGGAGGTCTTTTCCAACCCAATCCATTCTATGATTCTGTGATTCACTGGACTGGGTGCCAACATTGCAGTGGGAGCTGGTGTATCCCCCTCCGGAGCGCTGGGGCTGGAGTGTCTGACCCTCACACATGGAATAATTTCCATGCTGCCTTTGGCCAGGACGTTTTTGACTCTGGTCATTTGGGTTTGCTGAACTTCTTAAACTGAGGTTTTGCATGTGCTTTGACTTTGGGTGTGCTGGATAGAAGTGTGTGCCAAGAGCAAGGGGAGGGCATCAAGTTGCTGGAAGGTGAGTCTCCTGGCAGGGCACCCAGAAGGAAAACAGACCTCAGGAAAACCTGTTAACATTCCTGTGCATTCACAAAATGCTTTTTGTGTGATTCCCACCCCCCCTCAAGTCAGCAAAATCCTAGTTTAAAGAAAGGGTTTTGCAATTCTTACCAGATTATCTGATATTAAATTTGCTTGCAGGGTACTGCACTACAGTCCAATAAACTTATTTTCTTCTTCCAAGAAGTTGTCTGTTTGCCAGTTGGACAGGTACAGTTTAAAGAAGCTGCAACTTAGTTTTTGTTTAGCTGTTTACTTTTGGAGCTGAAAGTAATTTTTGGGCTCTTTTTGCCCCAGTCATTCCTCCATCCCCACATCTCCACCTCTGAAAAGGTACACGTGGAGGTGAACATCAGAATAGTCCCTTCTGTGCCTCCTACTGTCAGATTAAAATTTCTGAGGGGAAATGATCCAAATGGGATTCACTCTTTAGGTTGAGTACCATGAGACTGACTGGAAGGTGGGTGAGCTTTGCTACTTTCTTCTGATTCCTGTGCACATGGGGCTGCTTGCTTCAGTTTTCACTGGATGATGGTTGTATCTCCAACGTGAGGAAGACTTGGGGAAAATGTAATCTTGCTTGGACAACTCCATTGATGGTGTTATTATGGACTGTGGTGATGAAAGGATGATTTCTTGGTAATTGCTGTGCATTCTTCTGAAGATAAAGGGCAAAAGACAACTTTTTGTCTTTTCTGCATAGGTAAACTATTTTGATACATTTTTCCTTTTTTTTCCTCTTGGATAAAAGCCCTGTTTTGGGAGAGTAAACCCCACTTTCCCATGCTCCTTCAGTTGGAGGAGTGACCTGGTTTCACCCATCCCTGTGGTGTATGGGTGATGCAGCAGCCTCAGGTCCTTGGATAGAAGCAGATGAGTTTTCCAAGGATCCCCACCCAGCTTGTCTTGCTGCCAACACTGGTGGCAGAGGTGGCTTTGAGGTCCAAAAATGTCATGGAGGCCTCCCCAGGATGGCCCGTGGTGTCCTTGATCATCTGTATCTGGTGCCTGCCAAGTGTAAAGTGCCTTTTTAAAACGAGCTTTTGTCGTTTGTGCTGAAAAAGGACTTTGAGGCTTCCTGTTCCGATAGGACTGTTGTGCTGGACGGGGGATCTTTCCAGTCCCCGGTGAATAAACACAGCTGGCTGTTTTGGGAAACCGACTTAACATCTTTGCATCAAAGCTGTACAAATAAGGCAACAAACTGTTCTGAATTACTGGGTAAGGTTTTCTGACTTTTGCACTGTCTTAAAAGTGATCAAATGAAAAAAAAATGAATTTTTTTACACGTCTGCCTTCAGCCCATGCAGGGGGAAATAAGCTTCTCCTTCTCCTTCCCACTTAGGAAACATGACTAAAAGGAGCAGCCTCGATGACTTATCAATGTTGGATTATCATGCAGGAGTTCACTGGGCAGCCTTTGGCCGTCCAGGGCCGCCCACGCACAGGAGTCAATGGTGCCTTTGTTTGGGAGCTGCAAGAATGCATGACCTAATGGGGGTGGTGGGAGTTCACCTTCATTCCAGCACAGCACTCCAGGCTCTGCTCATTCCCCAGTGTCCCAAACGCGTTTCCTTCCTCTGTCCCTGTCCTAGGACAGACTCCCAGAAAAAGCTGTCCGTGGTTGTATCTCTGCCGGGCTCTTCTAAAACCCGGGCACCCATCTGTGATGGAGCTCCACCAGCCAGAATCTTTGTTTTGGTGGAGCATGGTTTAAGAGGGGACTGGTAAAATCCTTCAGGCCTTTCTTGTTTGTATCCCATAAATCTTCAGGCTCTTCATGTGAGAACAAGAAAAATAAACCTAACGTTTATTATTGCTAGTTTGTGTTCCTCTGAGGGCCACAACTCAGCACTTGAGAGCTGTCATCTGTACTGTGTGGAGTCGTCTCCCCAGTGGAATTCATCAGAAAGTCGAAATCCTTCTTTTTCTTTCTTCAGATGCTGGATATTCCATTTGCTTGTGCAATACCAGTGCTCTCGTCTTCCTCCTCCTCCTCCACAAATTTTCTCAGAAAATCTGGGCTGTAGTTGAAAAGGACGTTTGCTCCAGAACTACAGAAATGTCTTGCTTTCAGTCAGAAGTTTGGCTTTTTCATGCACTTATGATGCAAGAAACATAACTTTGTGCTTATGTGTCTTGCAGGTGCTGGGCTGTTGTTGTCTAATGAAACTATTTTATTGCAAAAGAGCAAGTTTCTCAAGGTGTTTCTCACTCTCCTTTACTCCTTATAAAGTCTGTCCTGCTCTTGTTGCTGATCTGCATGCTGGAAAATCCTATCCCATTCCATGGAATGGGGTAACATTCTCTCACCTGCAGCCCCTGTGATTCAGGAGGGAAAGCTCCAGGAGTGTTTCTAGCATGGGAAGCTGAGCAAAACACAGTGGAAGCTGAGAACTTGGAGTGGTTTGTTGGCTCCAGAAGGGATTGGTCTTGACTGAGATCCTGTGAACTTGCTGGCCTCTGTCTGCCGAGATCCAGGTGTCTGTCCCTTGCTGCTCGTGTGAAGGTTCTGGGATCTGTGCTCCTCTCAGCACATGGTGGTGGGAGGTGCTGCCTCCTGCTATGGCCAGTGGCTCTTTATTTGTCAGAGAAGAACAGCTGAGTGTCTCAAAGCATCAGAGTCGGTCTGTTTGCTTGCAGCTGGGCCAGCATTGCACTGTGTGGTGGGAGAGTTGATGGTTTGGGTTGAGGCAGGAGTAAAGGCAAAGGACATGGACGTGTTTCAGTCAGGGAAGGCTGGCATCTCCTCCAGGGATTGTGACAGGAGCAAAATGAGATGCCACTGGTGTTTGATTGCTCTCTGCCCTGTCACTGCAAAATGGAAATGAAATCCAGCCAAAAGCACTAAGTAGGCTATAGTTGTTACTGTTTCCTTTCCAATTCTTTTAACCTTTACTAGCACTTAGGTGGTACCTGCATGAAAAAACTGCCCTGAAACAGGAGCCAACCAGAAGAGAAACATCACAGTTTAACCATTTCATTACTGATTTTGCTATAAACAAACCTGAAATGCTAAAACAAGGCTTGGTTGGCTGCCCAGTGCAATCTTCTCAGGTGGATTATTTTTTCTCTGGGCTGCAGAACCCAGTGTCTGTATTTCCAAGCTCACACTGCTGCCAGGACGCATGGAGGGACTGCAGGGAATGCCGAAGAGGCAGCGTGGATTCTTCCCGCATGCAGGCGATGTGAGTAGACCGACAGAGAAGAAGTGTAGTCTGGTCTTATCTCACCCAGGCATCTGCTCACAATTCAACACTTGTAGTCATTGTGCCAGCTGGCAGGACAGTTTTCCTGATGTAAATTATCCATCCGTTCTGAGGGGCCTGAATACAAGGAGATCTTTTGTGTGTAGGGACAAATTCCTAACTTGGGGGAAAAGGGAGGAGTTTGTAAAGATCTAAATGGCATTTGCTTACATTTTTCCAGTCTGTCTTTATGGTTTTCAGCGTGGCACATTTCCTGGTGGACCTTGAGGTACAGAATTGGATGATAACTCTGCTGAGGAAGGGCTGTGCTTGCTGCCCAAGCCTGACAGTGTGAGCAGATTGTTGGGGGAAGCATCCCCTGAATCAAACAGTGCTGAATGTTTCCAAAGCCGCTGCTGCTGCCTCTCCAGGCACCCAGGACTTCCTCTGTTGAATCCATAATTGCAATACTGCCTTGAAGACTTATAGGTATGCTTGGTTATTGTAGAAGAAGACATTAAAGGTTTTCCACATCAGCCTGAATTGTCAAAAGAAGCTGGTTATTTTGTCACCCTGTCACTTGCTGGTGAGCATCTTCATGCCTGGGAAAAGATGTAGGTTTAGAACGCACAGCTCGTGATTTTGAGCTCTGGACACTCTAAAGACATGTGGGGTTTTGCTTGTGAAGTGCTGAGCTCGTGGGCACTGATTGCAGCATCTGGAGTTCTTCCTGCAAAACAGATCTGCCACTTCTCAGGACACGGAGGGAAATACTCTCTGACAGTTCACGCTATCAGACACTTCTAAGCCAAACCGAGATCAAAATAATTACCAGCTTTTAGGAGCAGGAGAACAATGGCTTTTTGTCTTCTAAACGAAGTGTTTAAAACTGCCTTTCACCCGGTTATTGCTGTCACCATTTCTCACCGTAAGAGCTGTATGTTTATTCAGCTCTGCAAGACTTGAAAGCACCCCTGGGCTGCTTATCTTTGCTAGAAAAAAGCTTTGGAACCTCGAGGAGCTGCCAGGCTGCTGAGCACAGGTTTTATGTTCGGTGTGAACAGTGAGGAGGAAACACATTCATTTCCACAGAGTGTCAGCTGGTGTTGGGTACAGCCCGCTGTCCCAGCAGTATTTACCCAGGGCAGGCTGCTCCAGCCGCTGTCTGTGCATGGACTGCATTCCTCCTTCATGCCACTAACTGCACTTCTCAAGGAGCTGCACTGCCAGAAATGTGCTATTCACCTGGGTTGCTCCATCAGGAGGGCTTTGAGCCTGTTTTCCTTGGCCTGCCGTGTAACACTGGAAGTGAAAAAGGGAGAGTCCTGACCGTTTGGCACAAGGGGTGTCTGTGGAAAATGTTCTCATGCTGCCCAGAGTGCAGCTGGCATGTGTTGTGCCTTTAGCTGAGCTGGGATTTTTTGCAGGGAGCTGTGGGAGACCTTGTCAGGGAGCAGGGATTGCAATCCTGTTCTAGTGGAGCGGGAAAGCAGCAGTTCTTTTGCAGGCCATGCGGGCTGTGCCCTGGCCTTTGAGCTGCAGCACAAAGCCGTGTGCGAGTGAGTGAGAGCACGCCCGGCCCCCTCTTCATTCCCAGGATTCTTTTGAAGCGTTTCCTCCCCAAAACCAGCTTGAGGAAGCCTAAACACTGGGGCTTTGCTTCACACCAGAGGAATGCAGTACTGGTAGAGGAAAACTAACCACTCCAAATCAAAGGAGCAGGATATTCCTGGCAATTCAGCTGACACAGTTTAATCGAGTGACCTTCATTCTCTTGGCTCTGGCTAACTTTCCCCCCCTCTTCACTCATGGAATGGCTACTCTTGTCTGATGCCTTCACTGTTTTCACTTGTTATAGAAGTTGCCCAAAGAAATCCCACCAGGGTAGACTTCTAGCCTTATGTTTTGCTTTATTTTAGCCTGTGAGCTCGAAGAAAACTTTCTCATTAAGCTGGTGACAGTTTTACTAGTGATAAACCTGTGATAGTAGGTCTGGGGTTTAGTTGCTGCCCATACAAGGTGTTGGTGAAGTTCTGGGATAGGCTGGCAAAGTTGCAGGTCAACACCTACCCTGGGATTTACCTGCAGAAGAATGAGGAGGTTTTTGCTTCTGGGGGCTCCTTGCCTTGACCTGGAAGAGATGGGGAGTAAACTCTGGATTTGTTTCCCATGGACCTGAAAAAAAAAAGATATTTGTGCATGTCCACCCTGTTGGTTTGTGTCTGTCTTGAGTTTCTGTGTCTGCATGTTCTTCGTGTCTGAAGCATATTTTGCCTTCAGTGAGGAGCTCTCTTTTGAGGAGAGACCATGTAGCAGGAGCAGTGGGAGACCTGGGAGGAAGCACACAATGCCTGCCTCTTGCCTTGCACTGGGATTCATAAGAAAAATCCTTCCAAATGCATGGAATAGGATTAATCTCTTGCTCTGGGCAGCAGAGGGAGGATATTGCCTAAGCTAGGTTAGTGCTGAGTGTTGATCCATTGGAATTTCAAGCCCTGCAAGATGCCAGCTTGCCATTAATGCTGTGATTGCTTCTTGCTTGTCTTCTATGTGTAAGATGATCTCATTAAATAATAACCCCAGAACAACAGGGAACACATACTGAGCAGGAGCCACAGATTGTGAATGGTGTGGCTTCCAGTCTTGGGCTTGGGTCATGTGTAACCATGCACGTGATATAAATAGGAAAGGGTATTTTGTGGGAAGTGCTGAGGGGTTTTATCTGTCCAACACCTCAGCTGTCTAGCATGTCACACACAGACAGTGCTCTTGGTAGGTGGCTCTAAACACAAGATTGGTCCTTTTCTATCATTGGGACATATAGTAGTATAAGTTTTTCAGGTGCTGCATGTCTTGATTTCTGGTTTATTTTTTTCTGGTACATTGATTTCTGGATGCTTTGCCGTGCTTCTCCTGCTGCTCTGGCTCCTCGTGCCAGCTGGGCTCTGGGTGTGCCATGCCCAGTGCAGGCTGGTCCCAGTCTAACCAGCGGGAGGCCTGTGAGGCAGCACCTGGTTCGTGACCTGGTTCATTGCTGGTGGGTTATGTGNTCCCCAGGCTAAACACCCCCAGCTCCCTCAGCCTCTCCCCACAGCACTTGTGCTCCACTCCCTTCTCCAGCCTCGTTGCTCTTCTCTGGCCCCGCTCCAGCCCCTCAATCTCTTTCCTGACCTGAGGGGCCCAGAACTGAACACAACACTCAAGGTGTGGCCTCCCCAAGGCAGAGTCCAGGGGAAGGGTCACTGCCCTGGGCCTGCTGGCCACGCTAGTTTGGATCCAGGCCAGGATCCCATTGGCCTTCTTGGCCACTTGGGCACACTGTTGGCTCATGTTGAGCTTCCTGAAACCTGAGGGGCACACTGTTCTTGTTCCCTGGTGCCATCAGGTCTGCCTTCATGAACACTTCAGCAGGTGCAAAGCCTTGTGTTAAAATTTAACGCAGTGATGTTCATTTATTTTATAACTTGAGGTTAAATCCATGTGACTTCTACAAGCTGAAAAAAACTGTTTCTCAATCAGCTGAAACGCTTCTAGTAGGTTTTTTTTTTTTTTGGATCTGCGAAGGAACCGGTGATGGCCGCAAGTTCTGCTTAGAGCAGTGTTTTTCTTGGAAGTGGTGGGAGCATAAAAGAGCATGGCCGGGACTAAACACCCGAGGTTTTATTCCAAACAAACCTCACGTTGTTTTAGCAAGCTCTCTACGTGCTCCAGGGTGTCCTGATCGTACACAGTCTGTTTGCTGAGGTGGAGCAAGAACAGCTGGCACACAGCTGTGTGCCTTCTCCTTGGAACGTGCCCCTTGTCCAGTGGGAATGCTGGGGGAAGGTGGCTGGAGTGTGCTGTGATTCTTGTCTCCTATGAGTTTTCTCAGAGCTATGAATCCCCTGGGCCTTTGGTTTGTGTGCAAGGGGGTAAGTGCTCAGCTCGCTGGAGATGTCCTGACTTCCACAAACCTGTTAACAGGTGAATACAGGCCAGGGAGGTGGATTTTCATTTATCCTCCTGGGAGACTGAGGACATGGCTGGCTTGTAAATCATTGCACTCTGATCCAAAATGATTTTGTAGTACTATGTAAGGCAAACTGTGGACTTCCTCTTTTAAAACCGCAATAGCATCCAAGGTTTGATTTTTGTTTTGAATGACAGCCAAGATGATAACAATTGCTTTCTCTAATTCACTTTCTCCTAGAGATGGAATCACAGCCCTGACTATGCTGTGGAAAAGTGTCGGATGATCTATAAGGGGATTATTGGTTCTTTTCACCCTTTTTGGATAGATTCTTTCCCATTCCTCCTGTTCATCAATTTGGTTGAGGATTGTTATGTTTGGTATCACAGCTCCCAAGGCACAGACCCATTCTTTATTGAATGGTAAAACTTTCCAGGCTTCATTTTCACAGATGGTGACTTGAATCACACAGTCTGGGAAACTTAAACTTTGTTTTGGCTTTCCAATGAGTAGAAGAGGTGTACACTCAGTAATTCAGTGCTAGAAAAAAAGGCTTTGTAAGTAATAGAAAGAATTTGAGATATTGTCTATTTAGGGAGGAAGCAGGGGTACAGGCCAGACTATAGTGTGGCTTCTACCTCTTTGGTTAGTACTGTTTCTCCCATGCATGTATTTGGAAGAAATACCATCAAATGTCATGGTTAACTTGGGCCTGGCCTTAGATACCCTCAGATTGTTGTGGGTTTGTAGTCTGTCATCTGTTGGGATGAGGAGGAAGGCTGTTGGGGCAAGGAGACTTGTCGGGGTGAGGAGACTGCTGGGGATGTCTGCAGGAGAGAACTGCAGCTTGTGACATGTATGTTTAGTTGCACAGGAGTCTGTTGGGCTGTTTATTTCTCTGTTCAGTGTGCCCTCAACTTCTGCCTTCTCTTCCTGCACCTCGTCTTTGCTGGGAGATTCAGTGTTGCACTGGAAGAGATACTTGTGGTGTTCCTGGACACGCTCACTGTGGATAGTGCCAGGAGGTGTTTCTCCAAAGGGAGGATTGCACTGCAGCTCTTGCATCCCTTCCAAGTGCGAGCCTTTCTCACACCTGTGTTCTGTCCCGTGCAGGAAAGGCCTTTGACATCACGTACGTGCGCCTGAAGTTCCACACGAGCCGGCCCGAGAGCTTTGCCATCTACAAGCGCACGCGGGAGGACGGCCCATGGGTGCCCTACCAGTACTACAGCGGCTCCTGCGAGAGCACCTACCACAAGGTCAACCGCGGCTTCATCCGCACCGGTGAGGACGAGCAGCAGGCGCTCTGCACCGACGAGTTCAGCGACATCTCCCCGCTCACCGGCGGCAACGTGGCGTTCTCCACGCTGGAGGGGCGTCCCAGTGCCTACAACTTCGACAACAGCCCGGTGCTACAGGTGTGTGATCAGGACTGAGGCAGGCAGGGGGTCTGAGCTCAGTCTTTTTATGTAGTCCTGTGCTGGTTTAAAGGTAAACCGGCTGGAGAAATGAACCAACACAAAAGAGATTGTAAATCAGAGCTACAATTTAATAACAACATTACAATAAATGCAATGGCACAAAGAGAAATTGGGTTTAACCCACAAACCCAGCAGTGTAACCCAGCCCCCTGGGGCACAAACACAGTGGGGTTTGGTGGCCCCTGTGCTGAGCCCCACATGGTTCCCCCGAGTCCAAAGTAAATGGAAGGGACAAACCTGTTGGTGCAGCTGACAGTCGCAGTCTGGTGGAGAGTGGTGGTTGCAGTTTGGTTGACAGTGGTGGTCTGCNCACAGTGATAAACTGGTCCCACCTGCTGAACTGGGACAAGTCCTTGTGGATGGTGGCTTTGTGCCAGCTGAGCTACACTGATTTATAGATGGGTTTTTTCTTTTCACAAATTCAAATTAGAAGTATGTTCATATGAATCATTAAATCTGAAACTCATGCAGTTCAGTCTAATTTGATTGAAATAATTTCAGTCTTCTAAGGTACAGATACCAGTAAGTCATATGAATTCCAAATGTATGTCATTAAATCCCTGGTACTGGGTAAAAAACATCATATGAGTGACGGATTAAGATTAAAATGTAGCTACATAAATTGTGATTTGGCAAGAACCTATCCAACCCATCAGCAGTTACACTTACACTGAAAAGTATGTTGGGATGGACATTCCTAAGGGACTCTTTTGAACCAAGAGCTGAACTCTTGACTCTATTGTTACTAAGTTTATGGTACAAAAAGCAAAACCGGTGGCACTGATGTTGACTTGTCATTAAGCATCATGGAAGTCTTCAGAGGGCAGATGCCAATCTCTGCCTGCTTAGAGAGTAGCTTTGGACACTTTTTGTTTCAGATACAAGGGGTATTTGTTATTTCAGGTACAAAGACAGAGGAAGGTAAAGCCCCTGTCCAATTTTCTTATTTGAGGCATCTCTGTGTATATTTGGGGTAGAAGAAATTGAAAAATATGAGATTCTTCTAAACAAAGCATTACTGGAATCCCTAATCTGTTGTTTTACATGTGTGTTGAAGCAGAGAAGCTTCATTTTACACACATATTTTTCTCTTACAAATGGCTTGGCCTGTGCGGTTTGGTTGGGTTTTTTTGTTGTTCACAGTGGTGGTTGGGCAGTGGTCAGGAGCATTCTGGAGCAGCAGTTTGTCTGATTTACTTGCCACTTTCTGTATATGCTTGATGACTTCTCCAGCTTGAATAGAAACAAGGAGCCAAAGATGTGAGGTTTGCACCTCTGGGGTTCGTTGTCTTCCTGTCAGAGCTGTGACTGCCACCATTTTCCTTTCCTCTTAAAGTGGCTTAGAGACATGAGCACCTGGCAGGCTTGGGGCTCACCTGTCTGATCCCCAAGCAGGAGAACAGAATCTGGTGGGTCTTGCTTCTGCAAACAAAAATAAAGATTAATGGGAAAGGAAGAACTCTAGAAATGGAAAAGAACCAGTTTGGCCACCTTGGTGGTGCAGCCAATCCTTGTAGAAAACCATGTCTTATCATTACGGTGAACGTGGAGATTTCCAGTTAGCAATGTGTATAATTTTCTGATAAACTTCTCTATTTTAGGCATGGAGACCCGACTGCCAGTTTCCTAAAATATGTACAAGCCTCTGCTGTTGCTTTTCAGAAGTGAAATAAATGTGTATTTTGTGCTTGGCACTTCCATGTGTTTATAGCAGTGTTTGTAACTCAGTAAATCCTACTGTCCTGGCTGAGCAGTGACGCAGCTCCAGCATAGTTGTACATACAGTTTGGTTTTTCTTGTTTTCTTTTCTTAGGGTGTTTGAAGGCAAATGGCATTGCAAAGCTGTAATAAACCCCAGGAGGTGCCAGTGATAGTATTTGGCTGAAGCTGATGTGAAATTTGGGGACAGTCTGTGTTTGCTGGCTGTTGCTGGAGGAGGGCAGGGCAGTGTGTTGAAGACACTGTGTAAATATTATGAAAAGCTCTTGTGTGGCGAGTCAGATCTGCCTGTCTGTTTGTCTTCCTCAGCCTCCCCCAGCCTCGTTCATCTGTCTGTCAGTGACAATATGTCTGCAGTCCAGTGTACCCTAAAGCTGTTCCCCCTGGTGCTGTGTAGCTTTGCAGGAGCACTGCAGGCAGGCACATACGTACAATTAGCCAGCTGGTGTCATTGCCTGCGCTGCCCTTTTTGCTGGAGAGGTTGCCCACTGCTTCCCAGCTGAGAGCAGTCAGGATGTGCAGAGGCATTGGGAAGGGTATCCAGAGAGGAGTGAGGTCCAGGAAACTCACTTGAGACAAGAGGATGTGGTGTGAGGCCTCTGGGGCAAGGACGTGTGAGCTTCTGAGGTGCAGAGGGAAAAGGATGGGGAAGGAACGTGCTGATGGATGAATGACTTTGTTAACAGAGCTGCCAATGACACAGCACTGGTGTGGGATGTTTGATGTTTCATCTGATGGCATTTCTGTCTGATCTAGGAATGGGTGACGGCTACAGATATTAGAGTGACCCTCAATCGTCTGAACACGTTTGGAGATGAAGTTTTCAATGACCCAAAAGTTCTCAAGTCTTACTACTATGCAATTTCTGATTTTGCTGTGGGTGGTAGGTGAGTAGACAATAAAACTCTATACTTACTTAAAGCTTTTGGTCATTACTAGACTGCTTTAAAGATTTTGGTTATACTCACATGATACCATTAGGCTCTGGTCTTTATTGACTGTCCCAAACAAAAAAAGCAGTTTTACATAGCTTGCAAATACTGTATATAAGCTTTTATGGCTGTAATTTCAGGGCTGACAGATTGAATATTTTTTCCTTGATTAGATGAAATATTAAGTGATTTAGGGGGGTGGAGGTTGAGAAGAGTAACAAAAATACACAAAAGAACAAGTTTTTTTCTTGCCCTGTCCTTTATGTGGTTTTTAATGTGGTTTTTAATGTGGTTTTAATTGTTCGCTGCCTATATCTGTAGGCTAGAATAACAGTAAGTAGAAAATCTCAATATCTCTGCTTCACATATGTTCTGGGAGCCAAATCCTGTGAGGATCTGGAGCACTGCATGACACAGTTGTGGTTGTCCAATCCGTTTGCCAAAGCCTTCTGCAGAATGTTTAAACCTTAAGTAGCTGAGGATAAAATGTTTTAATAAACAGAGCTGAGACCAGTGCAGTGTTTGGACTGTTTGCAAAGACCAGTCCTGAGCCTGGGGTTTGGCCACATGGGGATTTGTACTGGCTGCACCACCAGTTTGGAGGTCCCTGGGCTTCTGTATTAGTCACCTCTGTGCTATTTAATTTGTTACTGATACCACAACAACCCACACCCAGTGAGCACACTGTGTTCTGGACTCTAATGAGGGAGAAGCTGTGCAAAATTTATTAACCTAAAGCCAACAAAGTCTTTGCTTCTACTCAGCTTACTCTGCAGACTGTGAAGGAGCTGGTTAACTTTCTCCCATTTCTAAATGCCTACCTGGACCACCTGCACTTCTTGGCTTTATAGAATGGTTTGGTTTGGAAGGGACCTTCAGAGACCATTCAGCCCCCATTGTGGGCAGGGACACCTTCCACGGGACAAGGTTGCTTAAAGCCCCATCCAGCCTGGCCTTGAACATTTCCAGGGATGGGGCAGCCACAGCTTCTCTGGAAACCTTTGCCAGGGCCTCACCACCCTCATTGTAGAACATTCCTTCTTTATGTCCAATCTCAACCACCCTCTTTCAGTTTAAAATTATTGCCCCTTGTCCCATGACCACAAGACCTGGTAAAAAGTCTCTCTCCATCTTGTAAATAGCCCTTAGATATTGGAAAGCCTCCATAAGATCTCCTTGGAGTCTCCTCGTCTGGAGGCTGAGCAACAGCAATTGGATTCTCAGTTTTGTTGTGACCATCCGCCTTTGAATTTGTCTCATCTCAGATCTGTTTCAGGAGCTTGCTCTGTGAGTGACCTGGATCCTTAGAGTTCAAATACCTGTCCTTGTCTCTCGTTATCCAGGTGCAAATGCAATGGGCACGCGAGCGAGTGCGTGAAGAACAAGCTAGGGAAGCTGGTCTGCAACTGCAAGCACAACACCTTTGGGGTTGACTGTGAGAAGTGCCTTCCTTTCTTCAATGACCGTCCATGGAGGAGAGCGACAGCAGAGAGTGCCAACGAGTGCCTGCGTATGTGTGGCCACCCCTCAGGGCCTGGGTCCCCTGTCCCCTGCCCCTGCTGGCACCCAGAGGCTGGCCCTGCGTGGTCTGAGTTATCTCAGTGGCAGTCAGTATTAAGCACAGTCAATGGGACTATTAGTCATTCCACTCCTATCCTATAGGAGCGTTCTGGTAGATCCCTAAGAAGGGGCAATTCCTTTCTGGAGAAAGATGGGTGCAACCTTTGGCCAGCAGGCCCAGGGCAGTGACCCTTCCCCTGGACTCTGTATTGGTGAGGCCACACGTTGAGTGTTGTGTTCAGTTCTGGGCCCCTCAGCTCAGGAAAGAGATTGAGGGGCTGGAGCGGGGCCAGAGAAGAGCAACGAGGCTGGAGAAGGGAGTGGAGCACAAGTGCTGTGGGGAGAGGCTGAGGGAGCTGGGGGTGTTTGTGCTGGAGAAGAGGAGGCTGAGAGGTGACCTCAGCACTGTCTGGAACTACCTGAAGGGAAGTTCTGGCCAGGTGGGGGTTGGTCTCTTCTCCCAGGCACTCAGCAATAGGACAAGGGGGCACGGGCTCAAGTTCTGCCAGGGGAAATTGAAGTTGGAGAGCAGAAAAAAAATGGAATGGGCTGCCCAGAGAGGGAGTGGATTCTCTGTCCCCGGAGATGTTTAAGATGAGACTGGATGTAGCACTGAGTGCCATGATCTGGTAATCACACTGGGAGTTGGACCAAGGGTTGGATTTGAGGATCTTGGAGATCTCTTCCAATCTAGTTCATTCTATGATTTTAGGAAAGAGGTGTGCCACAGAAATGTAGAGGCTTGTACTCTATGGGGCCCACAGTAAAAAGAAGCATATTTAGTGTGCTATAGTATAATTGCCCTTTTAAAAGCTCCTCATTTAGTGTCTGCTGACTTGCTCTTGCACTTACTGGTTTTTACAGTTAATTGTTAACTCTTAGTTCTCGGCTGTTTCACCCCAGTTTGAGGTTGCTGCAGCAGTTCTGAACTCAAAATGCTGCTCTCTGACAAGGAACACCAGTGTGCTTGATTTGGGCCCCAGACCTCAGCTCCTGGTAGTTTACTTTAACGGGGAAGCTTTGTCAGACAGAACAACTTTCTTCCTGTCTGACCTCTGTGTGTCTTGATCGGTCCCAGCTGTCTGGTCAAGACCTGTGGCTTCCCTTTACAGGCTGGTGAAACTGAGTTGTCCTGCTGTCTAGACAGATGGGATTTGGAATCCAAGGGAGAAACTCTTCTTGCAGCATGGAGTAGCCTCACTGTTATCTTCTCATGCTTGTTTGGATGATGGGGATTGCTGTTGCTGTGTGGGAGGGCAGCATTTTGGCTGCAAATGACAGCCTGATGTGGAAGGGAGTGGGGTGGGAAGTGCTGATTTTCTTCCGAGTGTAGATGAAAGTGCTCTCAAGGTTGTTTCAGTGTTACAGCCTCCTTCAACCACCTCAAAAACACTCTCCTCCCTTTTTGTCCTCATTGATCCACAAATGCCTTGGGGCTTGGGGTGGCTAAAAGCTTCCCTACAACTTAATTCACAGACTATTCTGAGTTGGAAGGGACCCACAAGGATCATGGAGTCCAACTCTTAAGTCAATGGCGCACACAGGGGATTGAACCCATGACCTTGGCATTATTACAACCAAGTTTTAACCAACTGAGCTCATCTCAGGGTCTAATACTGAGCTTTGCAGAGCAGGTTTTGTGCTGTTGGGGTTGGCTGGTCACTGATGGTGCCTTGTCTTTCTTTGCAGCTTGTGACTGCAATGGGCGGTCCCAGGAGTGCTACTTTGACCCCGAGCTGTACCGCGCCACTGGCCATGGCGGCCACTGCAGGGGCTGCGCCGGCAACACGGACGGGCCCCACTGTGAGAGGTGCCGGGACAGCTTTTACCGCCAGGGCAGCCACGAGGGCTGTCTGCCCTGCAGCTGCAACCCCGTGGGTAAGGAGTGCCTGGGAGACCTGCCTGCTGCAGGCTTCATGCATGAACCCCACTCTTGGGTTGTGCAGCTAGTTGCAAACTACAGGCTGAAAAAAGGGTGGCTTTGTTAGTTTTTCTTTTAGTTATGCAGCTAATAGTAAATGACTGGCTGAAAAAGGGGGGAGTTGTTTGTTTTCGTTTTCTTTCGTTTTTTACCCCCTCCATGTATGAAAAGTGTGGTGTGGGTATTGTGGTGTGTGTATGTGTGTGTTGTGGGGGGTGTGTGTGGTGGTGTTTGGGAGTGTGTCGTGGTGTGTGTTGGTTTAAGATATCCTTGAATCTAATTGGGGTTAAATGCTTCACCCCTGCAGCACTTGCCCCTTCAAATGTATTCTGAAGTAATTTCTTTTTTTTTTTCACTGTGTGTGTGTTGCTGTGGATATTCCCAGTACTAAAGAACTAATTTAAATTCTTAACCAAGATGATGTGAGTGGATATTTCTGGAAGTTGTTCATACTGAGGAATTGTAGTGAACTTTAGCTGCTGCATCAGTTTCTCCTACTGAGTATCCAGGCACTATAAATACAAACCAGTGAAACATTAAACACAAAAGGGGTTGGGGGTGAGATAAAAAAAAGTAAACTTAAAATATGTAGTTAAACTCCTTTAAAAAAAAAGAAGAGGAAGGGAGTGGAATTCTGGCAGGAGAACAAATCTTTTGTTGTCAATGGAACCACTTGACCTGTAGGGAGTGATCCCATAACTACAGCAGCCCACAGCGAGTAAGAGGGAAGGAGAGAACAGGGTAACACATAGTAAGAGATGATGTGAGGTTTCAAAATAGAGGAGCTGGAATAAGTAATTGCTTGCAGCATACCCTAAAAGCAGCCAGGGAGAGGTCTGCCAGGGTGCATCTTCTATCTAATTTGGTCTGAGAGTTGTACAGTTGTGAAATTTTTGACCAATAAAGGCCCTTTCGTCTCCTGTTTGCTCTCTTAGGTTGTGTCAGACCTTATTTTAAGAGGGATGAGGGTTGGTGTCAGCTGAGATGGTTGAGAAGATGCAGGGAGGTGACCTCTCAGGTCTTTAAGGACAGCTTTCAAAGCCATCAGCTTGTATCCCATGGCACATTGGCACCCAGGGTGTATTTGAATCCCCTGGATATGTTTAGATTGCTATTTTTTGTCCGAGTGCTGTTTTTTCCTAAATAATCCTGAGTGGGACTGCAAAGGGGATTTGAACTTTGGCTGTATATGGTAAGGGTTTTGTGAGTTCTTCTGTCCTGTCCAGCCTAATCATCTTATAACTCTTCACTTTGCTATAATCTTCTGGTGTGGATTGAAGTGGAAACAAGCAACTATTTCTGTATATTAAAATATTTTTCTCCTGGTAGTTAACTCTTGGAGTGCTGACAGCTCCAAGGTTGCTACAGGGATGCTTGGGAGAAAGCATTTTGTCCACTGTGGGGTAAAGAAACCTGCTACTGCTTTTTGTGCAAGTCCACTTGAACAGAGCAGTACTGAGGAAGGTGTCCTTCCAAAAATGAGAGTTTTGCTCCAAAGTCTGTTAGGGTTCACAGTGGCACATGCAGCCTTGCTCTGAGGAAGTGGTTTGGTCTTTAAATCCAGCCTGGCAATCAAGGGAGGAAATTGGAACATGAAAGGGAGAGGTCAGGATATCCCCTGGCAAAGGGGAAATGGTGATTAGGGAGAACACAAGGAATTTGGGGAATAAAATATCGGAAATGGTGTGTTGCAGGATAAAACAGGCATGGAACTAGAGGCATGCAAAGGTAACAGTGAGGATGAAGCAGGAATAAGGACAAGAATGCAATTTGAAGTTAAAATTATAGTTACATATTAAAAGGTTGGTTGGTAGGAGTAAAATTTATCTGTCTAGAAGTGCCAAGGAAAAATGCCTCTGAACTAGAAGCAGCCTTAGGTAAGCTGTCACTTGTCAGCTTGCAGCTGTGCTTCCTACTTTCTTCTCCCATATTCCTTGCCCGTTTTGTTAAGTTTCAGAACTTGCAGGCAGATCGAGCTGGGTGTGTGTGCTGAGGTGCCTGTCCCTGCTGTCCCCACAGGCTCCCTGAGCACACAGTGTGACAGCTACGGCCAGTGCAGCTGCAAGCCCGGCGTGATGGGGGACAAGTGTGACCGGTGCCAGCCGGGCTTCCACTCCCTCTCCGAAGCTGGGTGCAGGTAAGGGGGACTACAGCTCCCTAAAACAAACCTAGACTCTTTTGAAGGCTTTCTCTGTGTGGCTCTTAATGAGTTATCCTCTCTCCTCACTCTGCCAGGCCCTGCTCTTGCAATGAGGCTGGCAGCACAGGGGAGTGCAACGTGGAGACAGGGCGGTGTGCGTGCAAGGACAACGTGGAAGGGTTCCACTGTGAGAGGTGAGCTCCTCTTCCCGTGGCTGTGTGTCAAGAATTGGAAACATTCGAGCCATGACCTGCGGTTAAGCATCAGGGAAATGAATTCTCTTTCCTTCGTGTCTTCAGATGCAAACCTGGATTTTTCCATCTGGATGCCTCCAATCCAAGGGGCTGTACCCCCTGCTTCTGTTTTGGACACTCTTCAGTCTGCACCAGCGCTGTTGGCTACAGTGTCTACAGCATCACCTCCGACTTCCAGTTTGGTAAAATTGAGCCTTCCTTTATATCTCAGGTGGGGCTGTAGACTCAAGCCAGAAGGCATTAAAAAACCCAACTCTTTCCTTCCTCTCTGTGCAAGACCTCAAATCTTGGGCAGGCAGGTCCAGGATCCCTTCTTTGGAAGTGCTGCAGCTACCTGGAGCTTCCACATCTGCAGCTTGTTTGTTCAGCTAGTATGAATTCACAGCTCTGGCTCTGGGCACCCAGCTGTTGTACACTGGGCAGGTGCAAGTGGGAACTGCAAATACAAACCTTTTGTAGCTTGAGAGGTGTGCTGGCAAGGGAGCATTTCCTCAGTTTTAGAGCCAAATCAGGAATTTCTGATTGAAAGGATTAAAATCACTTCCAATTTGGAATTTTAAATGGCTCTGAATAAAACACAGTTGTGTTTCCAGTGGGTCTGTAAGCTCAGGAAAAGTCTTATTTTTATGCAGTCAGTTTCCTGTGTATGCATGTTTTCATGCTGCGTAGTGTGAAAAGAACATCTTTTTAATTAAAATTCCACTGGAGAACAGTTCATACAAAGGCTGCAACTCCCGACAAGTTATAGGGGACTGTAGGTTTTCCCATCCCTGTTCAAGCTCTTTAGAAAAGAAGGTTTTGAACAAGTAGTCACCATAGGGTTCAAAGTTCAGACAGTTCAAGTCAGCACTGGAGTCAGGGGCTTAAATTGGAAAGATGGTGTTTGTTATCCAAGTTCTTGTGCAAAAATACTTTCTGCAGCCTGTCAGTGCCTGTGCACAGACTGTAGAGTGAGTAATATACAGTGTGACACAAGAAGTGTGTGCAAAGCTGCATCTTCAGGCATGTTAATTGTTGCACTTGTGGTTTTCCAGGGGAGGACGAGTGGCGTGCTGAGCAGCGCGATGGCTCGGAGGTCGTGCTCCAGTGGAGTGCAGAGACCCGGGATGTCTCCGTTATCTCGGACACCTACTTCCCCATGTACTTCGTGGCTCCACGTAGGTCATTCCAAAAGTGTGGCTTTCTGTGCTGCTTGTGCCCTTTCTATTCTGTCCCCTAACTGTGAGGATTTCTTACCCTTTCAGGCAAGTTCTTGGGCAACCAAGTTTTGAGTTACGGGCAAAACCTGACCTTCTCCTTCCGCGTGGACAGACGGGACACGCGGCTCTCGGCAGAGGACCTGGTGCTGGAAGGGGCTGGGCTGAGAGTGTCGGTGCCTCTCATTGCCCAGGGCAACTCCTACCCCAGTGAGAATGCACAGACCTACACCTTCAGGTACAGTGGGAGCAGCTGGGAGAGACCCTGGGGTGCCCCTGGCCTCTGAACTCTTGAGGAAACCAAGGTCATTAATTTCAGCTGGGAAGAGTGTTCTTACCAGGTTAATTTTCACTCGCTGTCTGGCAGCGTTGCGTAAGCGAATGTCGATGATGTTGCAATAGCATTCCACCCTTGGGAAGGGGGCTTTGAAAGGCTGCAGCTGTTAACATCTGAAAGCTGTGCTGCTGCTGATGCATGGCTCTTCTCCCCAGGCTCCACGAGGCTACAGATTACCCCTGGAGACCTACTTTGACGGCATTTGAGTTCCAGAAGCTTCTCCAGAACTTGACTTCCATCAAGATCCGTGGGACGTACAGTGAGAGAAGTAAGTCACTGAGCGGAACATGGCAGAAGAGGGGGCAGACTCCTTGGTCCAGTGCTTGGATGTTAATTCATTGTAGGGCTGTAAGTATTTGTGGTAGCTTATTTGGCAAAGCTTGTGCCAATGGATTTTCACCTGATCTTCCTACATAACAGCTTCTCCCAAGCCTCATGAAGAGGATATGGGGAAGAAAAGTGCTGTCTTTGAGGGTCTGGAAGCTCAACACTCATCACCTCCTGATTCTTTGCTTCTAAACATGGGGATTTTGATCTATTGCATAGCCATTGCCTTCCAGATTGGTAAAAATACATAGTACAGAGTCCTGAAGGGTGTCAGGGGAGAAGATGTAGGAAGCTTACAACACTTGTCCACAGTTTTTGCTACAACTAGGAGTGGTTACATCCTCTCTGTTTTTAGGCCTTGCCTTGACAAAGCAGATGGGAAGGATGAGGTCTTGAAAGTGCTGCCAGTGCAGAACTTCAGTGAAAGCTCCTCATAATGAGGGTTTATAAGAAGTCAGGCATGAATTAGGAGCACAAATGTGTCCTTGAGTGTTGTATGATGAAGAGTTTTTCAGAAAAATGCAAGGGATGAATTTACATTTGGGGAAGGTTGGAAAGCTGCAAATGTTTTCAGTAGAGGCTTGTAAAGAGGAATGTGAGGTTGTAAAATGGAGGGGGGGAAAGGTGTGGAATAAACATGCCCTGAGTGCTGTAGCCACTGCTAATATGAGGTTGCTGAGGCTCTGCTCAGTGCACTGGAGCTGCTGCAGTGGTACAAACACAGTGGTATAAGTTAAAAGCCAGCTGTGTTGCGTCTGGGCTCTGTTTAGCTTCAGGGAAGGGGTTGGGAGAAGAGAGGGGAAGCACTGAAATGTCAGAGGAAAGAATTCCTAAAGAGAAATAGCTGAAGACTTTGCCCCAAGGCGTGGTTTGCAGACGGTATATTAAAATTGCTGGAGAGGTGGTGTATCCTGTCTTGAAAGGCAGGAATTGGTTTTGGTATTTGATGTGGAAATGGAAACCACACACATGTAAAATACAAATTAATTTTAACTGACTGTACTTGCTCACCTGCTGTTCTCAGCATCCACCTCTGTTATTCTCCTATTTCCTCCTCTGTGCATGCCCTTCATGAGCTCTGTTGAATCTTTCCTTATATGTCTGAACCTTCCTGAAGGATTTTACTTCTTGATTCACCTCACCAACTGCAAGCACCCACTTGTCTGTCCCTTGTACCCTTCAGCTGTGTGTTTTAGGAGGTGCTTGTGAGAGCCTTTGTGGTTACAGTTTCCCTCTTTGTTGCTTTCTAGGTGCTGGTCACCTGGATGACGTCACCATCACAAGTGCTCGTCCTGGACCTGGTGTGCCCGTGGCCTGGGTGGAGAGCTGCTCCTGTCCTGTGGGGTACGAGGGGCAGTTCTGTGAGCGCTGCACCTCTGGGTACCGGCGAGAGACCCTGAGCCTGGGGCCCTACAGCCCCTGCGTGCCCTGCACGTGCAACGGGCACAGCGAGACTTGCGATCCCGAGACGGGTGAGAGGCGCTGACGGAACAGGGGGCAGCAACAGAGTGATTCTTCCCTTCTGGGTTGGATGATGAAACAAACCCCATGTCCCTCTCTGTTCCAGGCGCGTGCAATTGCAGGGATAACACGGCAGGGTCTCACTGTGAGAAGTGCAGGGATGGGTATTACGGTGACGCGACGGCCGGCACAGCCTCAGACTGCCGGCCCTGCCCCTGCCCGGGCGGCTCCAGCTGTGCCATCGTGCCCCGCACCAAGGAGGTGGTGTGCACCAGCTGCCAGGCTGGCACTACAGGTGTGTTCCTACACAAAAAGTCATCTTCTACATCCCCATGCCTGTGGAAATACGTCTCTTGTCAGTTCTGGGACTCTGATCCACAATGTGCAGCACTGAAAGCTTCTGTGTCTTCTGGGTTCAGTCCTTTTCCCTTCCTCAGCCCTGTTTTCTGTCCTGTATGAGGCTCAGGGCTTCCCATATTCTTCATGCCTGTCTCTTGAGAAGAAAAGAGCAACAAAGGCTTGATCTGTGCAAAGTCTGACCATTTCTGTGCTATGTAGCCAAGCCCATGCTGGCTTCTAATAGAGCTCTGTAGTTACATAGTGTTAGGCAGAAAATAGATTTAAAAGAGCCAGGAAGGTGGGTCAGAGTGAAATAAATTTAGAAGATACAGTTTGCCAGCCAGAGAGGCACTGCAGGATGCTTCCTAGGAAAAGTGGGAAGGCTGCAGTGACTCACAAACACTGCTCAAAAAAATACAAGATCAAACTAGTGCTCGGCAGTTTTAAAGAGAAATATATGAACGGATAAAGATCTTTTCTTTTTCTTAGCAATAAGCTGTGAAGTCCAAGCATACAACTGAGTTGTTAAGCAGTTGTTTTGCTCTGCCTGCAAGCATTAAGGAAGCCTTAGGATGGCTGGCAGCCTCCCTGCTTCTCTGCTGATTTTTTTTTATGTTTGGCAGAGTCCAAAATACAGAATACCTGTAAATGCTTGGAATGCTCAGAAAAGCCCCTGACCAGGCAGCTTGTGGGGATTCCCATGGGTGCCACTGCATCAGGAACCAAAGCAGAGTCCAGGGGCCCAGGTTCTTGCAGCTAAGGTGTCTGTAGAAGCTCATATTTGCTTGTAATTGTGTGATTGGACAGGATTTCCACCAGTTTCATAGTGGGTGTTGGGATATGGGGAAAAGAGGACTTGTGTGCAAGAACTGCCTAACAAACAGAATTTATAGCTGGCTGGGGAGGTCAGATCTGCAGTAAGTGTGGGGATCTGCTGAGTTGGACGCTTCAGTGGCTGCCCAGGGAGGTTTGGCACATCTCATTGACAGTAGAGCTTCCTAGAGTGGGGATGCCCTATGGAGCTCTACCTGTTTAAAATGCTTAAATTAACAACAAATTACAGCAAATAAGTTTGACTTAAAGGGATAGGAGGGAAAGGAGGAGTGGAAATAATTTATAATGCAAAATTCCAGTGAAATAGCAGCTTGAATTTGGAGATGGGGAGGGATTTATGTCTGACCCCAACAGGAGGATGAAAGAACAGGAAACTGGAAAGGGACTGCCAAGGAGATCTGTGTGGGATGGCAGCCAAGGGCTTTCTGCTGCAGCACCTGTGTCTGTGTTGTGTCCCAGGCAAGAGGTGCGAGCTGTGTGACGATGCCTATTTTGGGGACCCTCTGGGTGAGAACGGTGCTGTGAGGCCCTGCAGGCTCTGCCAGTGCAACGACAACATCGATCCCAATGCTGTGGGCAACTGTGACCGCCAGACCGGGGAGTGCCTCAAATGCATCTACAACACCGCTGGCTTCTACTGCGACCGCTGCAAGGACGGCTTCTTCGGCAACCCCTTGGCCCCTGATCCTGCTGACAAGTGCAGAGGTCAGAGCTGGGTCCTCCTGGGTTTTACAGTGGTTTGTCACCAAGAGCTACTCTTTGGGCACAAGGTCAGGCTGTTGCTCATGCCTGTCTCAGCGATGTGTGGCTTTACCCTGGTTTGGTGGTTTGAGCTTGTTTAAAATCCTTGTGTTTGTGGGTGCTTACTGCCGTTGAAGCAAAAGCGGTTTGTGATCCAGGGGCTGGGCTGCCACGTGGTTTGGATCCAGGCACGTTTAGGGACTGGTGAGTACCAACACCACAAGGGACTTCTAACTTTGTGCATGTTTGTCCATCCCTTCTATTTTTACAGCTTGTCACTGCAATCCCTATGGCACCGTGAATCAGCAGACGAGCTGCAATCAAGTGACTGGGCAGTGCGAGTGCCTGTCCCACGTCACCGGGAGGGACTGCAGTGCCTGTGAGCCAGGATTCTTCAATCTCCAGAGTGGACGTGGCTGTGAGAGGTGATGCCTTAGCTTGGGGCAAAGACCCTGGTTTTGGAGGGTCTGTGCTTCCCTTGTACAACAATGTGGTGTTTGTCGCAAGTAACTGGTGTGCCTCGATGCTGCTGTGGATGAGGAAGAGCAGCAGTCAGGGAATGGCTATTAAGGCTGTGCAAAAAGCCTGACTTATAAATAGCTTTATAAAGAGCTCTAAATCAGTGTTTTAAATAGAAAACTGCCACATGACTCTGTGATTGTAGCAGCAGCTCATGGGTTCCTTTTTTAGTGCAGGCAGCAAGTGACCTTGCACGGTTCGAAGGCTCAGTGCCTCGCCTGCCGTAGCTGCACAGCGAGAAAAGCGACTTTGGGCAAATGCACACATTAAGCTGTGCCCTTCAGAGAGGCACTTCACCCGTGTGTCCCTTCTGTGCCACACCTGATGTGTGTCTGCCTCCCACAGGTGCAACTGCCACGCGCTGGGCTCCACCAACGGGCAGTGTGACATCCAGAGTGGGCAGTGTGAGTGCCAGCCGGGCGTCGCCGGCCAGCACTGCGACCGGTGCGAGGGCAACCACTTTGGCTTCAGCTCTGAAGGCTGCAAACGTGAGTCTGAGAGGCCACAGCGAGGCACATGGGAAGGGTTTTGCACGCCCAGCCTTGCTGTTGCTTTCCTCCTGTCTCTGGGAAGGTACTTTCTTACCACACTCTTCATCACAAAAGTTGGCACTTTTACGTCTACATCCTGCATGGTGAAATTTATCTCCGTGCTACAGTTTATCCCTTTTTGTTGTCTTTCCTTATCTAACTTACGGGATAGGCAACTTATTCGATAGCCACCTCTGTTGGGTGTAAATACATTCTCTGAATCTTGGCCTGCAACAGTTCTGTTCCCCATTGTTAAATCTGCACAGCTACTCAGCATATGGCCTCAATATACACATTCTGTCTTGAGGAGCTAGATTGAAAAACAGGATGATCCAAATTTTCCTCATCGATATCCCTACCTGTAAAGAACTGCAGTTGGTTACAATGAAATGGGGTGAAGCAGTGCTTTGTGGGAGAGGCAGCAGCAACATTGAACACACACACCATGAGTGTCAGGTCCCACTTGTGTGTGGAAGCACTGCAATCAGGAGTGGGGTCCAGCTGCGGGTTGGTGCCCTGTAGCTCTTGCAGATGTTTAGGGTATTGGGGGTATGCTGTCACCCTGGGGGTTTAGGGTGTTTCTGCCTCCCCTTCAGTGTGACTGAGGTTTAAATTCCCGCAGCCTGTGACTGTGACCCCGAGGGCTCGCGCTCCCTGCAGTGCCGGGAGAACGGCCGCTGTGAGTGCAAGGAAGGCTTCGTGGGCAGCCGCTGTGACCAGTGTGAGGAGAACTACTTCTACAACCGCTCGTGGCCGGGCTGCCAGGAGTGTCCAGCCTGTTACAGATTAGTGAAAGACAAGGTAAGGCCAGGAGCTGCTGTTGGGGCTGCTGGAGACGGCAGCACGTGCCTGCTCCTGCAGCATTTATGCGCTGGCTGTTGAGGCTGCTGAAAGCAGAGGCGCTCGGGGTGCTCCGCTGTGTCACAGCTGTGCTCTGTCCCTCCTGTACAGGTGGCGGAACAACGCGAGAGGCTGCGGGAGCTGGAAAATCTCATAGCAAATCTGGGTACAGGAGAAGAAGCTGTGACTGATCAAGCCTTTGAAGAGAGGTTGAAGCAGGCAGAAAGAGAAGTTATGGAGTTGCTGCATGAAGCACAAAAAAGTAAAGGTGAGTTGACCTAATCAGGCAAGGACCAACTAAATGAGTTCTTTGCCTGATGTTCTTGTTCCCATTGGACACAGCATGTTTTATTTCAAGCCTGTGCTGTGCTCCAGGACTGAGAGCAATTTCAGATAGCACTGGGCCTCAGTGTGTGTTGTAATCAGAACAACAGTGCCTGTGCTTTTATCCCTGCTGCTGTCCCAGCAGTCTCTGTTGTACATGCAAAGTAAAGATCTGCCTCTAGCTCTATACAGATGCAAGTGTTCTGCATGTTAGCCTCTTCTCCACGTGCATACAATGGCTTTATTTGTTAAATGAACAGAAGACTTGCCAGCATACTTGCTATGCTTATAAATTTGCTCAGATATCTTGGGATCAAATAGTTCTTGTTAGGATATCATCAGTGATCAGAATGAAGCCTTCAAGATCCTGCTGGCAAGCTTAATAATCCCACCACAAAGTGTAGAAAGTTCTGAAGAGTGCTGTTGTGGTGGCCTTTAGCTGTTTTTCCTGTTAAACTCTGCTTCAAATTGATTCTTTTATTGCCACCTTGTCACCTCTACCACAAAATGTCTGTGAGTATGATGTTTGTTACACCTGTGACAGTAATTTGTATAAGAGGATGTGTGTTTTGGAGAAGAGAAACCTGAAGAAGACTATTGACTTTGCAGTAAAAGATATTCACATTGGAGTTAGTTCATTGATTTCAGACCACTTGGGGAAAATGCATCCCCTTTGTGTGAAGCGGGAAAAAAGCTGATACACATCCGTTGCTGAGTTTGCTTGGGAAGATTCCTGCCAGTGGAAATGATGGCTGAGTTGAAGCTCTTCTTAGTTTTAGCTGAGGTAGATTTACACTGCCTGCTTGGCATTAGTGCCTAGATAGTAGTCCCAAATTGAAGGTCTTGAAGAAAGGTGAGGGAAAGGACTGGGTTTTGTGGTGGTATTTTAGATCTTTCTTTCCATGTCTTAGAATCATAGAATCATTTAAGTTGGAAAGACCTCTGAGATCAAGGCAAGCTGCTAATCCAGCACTGCCAAGTCTGTCACTAAACTGTGTCCCCAGGTCCACATCTACATGTCTTTTAAATCCCTCCAGGGATGGTGATTTCACACTTCCCTGGGCAGCTGTGCCAGGACTCGACAAGCCTTTCAATGAAGAAATTTTTCCCACTATCCAATCTAAACCTTCCCTGGCCCAGCCTCAGGCTGTTCCCTCTCCTCCTGTCCCTGTTCCCTGGAGCAGAGCCCAACTTCCCCTGACTCCCCCATCCTGTCAGGGATTGCAGAGCCAGAAGGTCCCCCCTGAGCCTCCTTTTCTCCAGGCTGAGCCCCTCCAGCTCCCTCAGCTGCTCCTGCTGCTCCAGCCCCTTCCCAGCTCCATTGCTCTTCCATAAGAGGGCAGGTTAATTGCAACAAAAGCTACTCTTGCAAAAGTCTGTAGGAGTTATTTGTGTTTTCCTACGTAGGATGTTTTTGAAATGTGTCAAATGTTCATGTTCAATACTTAAGATGTGCTGCAAGGTCAAGATATTTGGGGAAAATCTTAATTTTGGAGGCTTCTGATTGTACTTCATCCCTTGATAATGTTCTCAGCTTTTCAAAAGTGACTGCCCCTGGTCATGGGGCACATGCCTGTGCTGTGATGGCTCCATTACTAAGATGCTGTTCTGGGGAGTTGCCTGGTGGTCCAAAAATCTGGGGAAGTTTGAGTGGCTCTAAGTCCTACATATGAGAGAGCCAAGGCTCTGTCCAGCCAGCTTTTGTCACCCTGTGGGTTTAGGAGCGAGTTTGGAGTGGGTTACTACTCCACACAGCTCCCTGTGGAGACTGGCTGGGGAACAGCCACTGCTGTCCAAAGTGGGAGAAGAATGTGCAACCCCACTATTCCTTCATCTCTGCAAACTTTTTTAAGGATTTAATAGAATTCTCAAAGCACACATTTCATACCTCTTGAGGAGCAGCTCTGTTGTCATTTTAAGTCAATGACAGAGGTGAAAAGTGATTCTGAACACAAAATCCCTCATCGGAGTCGGTTCCAACACCCAGCAGGATAGTCTTATTAGCAGTTGATGGCTTTTCATTTCTCATATTTGATGCACATTCTGATGGTGACTTTGATCTCAAGCTGAGTGACTTGTGAAACAGCTTTGCTGGTCCCCTTTCATAGGGCATTAACCTGCCAATACGGTGCCTGCAGCGTGAGCTGCTGCTCCAGCTTCCCTTCCTGCTGTAATTAATTTTCCTTCCTCTCTCCCATATTTTGTGTTTCAGACGTGGATCAGGGCCTCATGGACCGTCTCAAGGACATCAACAGCACACTGGCAAATCAGCTGAACAGGCTGAGGAACATCCAGGGCACGGTGCGGGAGACGGAGAACCTGGCGGAGCAAGCGCGGGTGCAGGTGGAGGACACTGAGGACCTCATCAGCTTGGCCTCTGATATGCTGGAGAAGGCAAAGGTGGCAGCTGACAACGTGGTGAGTGTGCTGCTGACATCCCACACCGCTGGGAGAGTAGAGGGCCTTTCCTACTGTGCCCTCTGGTGTGTCTCTGCTTGGTGTCTTTCTCATATAGCAAATTTGCACCTAGATCATGGAAATAAAAAAAGGGAAGGTCACCAGTGTCTGTCAGAGATTGTCTTAGTCCCTGCTCAAAGAAACCAACATAAGAACTCCTAAATAAACATCACACCTTTGTGTCTAAAGGATAACCCATAGTTAAGAAAAACCTCTAGAGAAGTCAGAAGTAGGTTAGACATGTGTCTAAGCATTTAGATCATGACAATAAATATTTAAAGCAAAGATGAAGAAAGAGCTTTAAATGGTTTTTTTTCCCTTTTCTTTTTCCAGTCCATTACACCTCCAGAGCAAAGTGGGGACCCCAACAACATGACTCTGCTGGCAGAAGAGGCCCGTAAGCTGGCAGAAAGGTAGGCTGGGCAGGGCATACTCCTCATGGGCTGCATCAGGGCCCTGCTCTGCCCTGCCAGGGAGTGCACAATTTAATGTGCTGGGTGGGAAAAGCACACCCTGTGCTGAGTAAAAGTCTGTCCCTGTGGGGCCATGCCTGTGTGGCACTGAGGGCAAACACCAGAGGTGTGAACAAGGGATGTGACAACTGTCTTCCATTTCAAGTGTTTCAGCATCATCCATTGCAATTGTTTCAGCATGTCCCATATTTAAATCTGGGAAAAGTAAGAAAAATAAAATCTGAGTATAGAAACTATTGGCTGACAAATCTAATGGCATTTTTTTTCCCGTAATCTTGTCCAGGCACAAAAAAGAAGCTGATGAGATTGTTCGTATAGCCAAGGCTGCAAACGATACTTCTACAGAAGCTTATCAGCTGCTGCTGAGGACCCTGGCTGGAGAAAACCAAACTGCAATGGACATTGATGAGCTCAACCAGAAGTGAGTCAGTAGCAGAAAACTGGATTTATTTCCTGGCTTTAGAGCAGTGCTAAAAGCTAAGGGGTTTATGGGTGTTGGTTTTCAATTTCATAGCCAGTTTTCGATAAGCTTCTCTATTCTCTTATTAAATTCAGTTCTACAAAAACTGATGTAGCACACCTGGATCCTTGTGGTTTTTTAGGTATAACCAAGCAAGGAATATTTCTCGAGACCTAGAGAAACAGGCCAACAAGGTGCTTGCTGAGGCAGAGGAAGCTGGAAACAGAGCCCTGCAGATCTATGCTAATCTGACCAGCCTGCCTACAGTGGATTCCACGGGGCTGGAGGTATGTGTGTGTGGGCAGCATCACGTGCAGTATTCCCTCAAGATTCCAGGTTGCTGACATACCTTGCATGTGTTCTGCTAATGCTCTGCGTGAGAACAGTCTGTGGGATTTTTGTCCATCTAGGCATGATCCAGCCTTGTGCTTTCCCACTTGTACACAGTAGATTTAAAGGCAGAAAACCACCTACGTAAACCTCCACTTCACCAGTCTCTGAAGGACAGAAATCTGAGTGAAATGTTGTTTGCCAAACCTCTTGGCTTGAGTGGAGAAGTGCAAAAATCTGCCACCTGTTCAGAAATTCTTTAACACTCAGGAATCTGCATTTGTTTCTGATTCCCACCTGCAGAATGAAGCAAATAAGATCAAGAAGGAAGCAGAAGAATTAGATCAGCTAATTGCCAGGAAGCTGAAAGATTATGAGGACTTGAGAGAAGACATGAAAGGAAAGGAGCTAGAAGTAAAGAACCTCTTGGAGAAAGGGAAGACGGAGCAGCAGGTCAGTTCTGCTTTGTGCAGGCTTTTGTTCCCTGAAAAAAGCCAAAGGAAAACAAGTAACTGTCCCAGATGTGGAAGATTTGGTCTTAGTCTAGTCTTACTGCTGCTTGTTAATCATGAGAATGCTGAAGAGTGGTCCCAGATAGGAGATGCAGAAAGCTGTTAAAAGCAACAGCATTGAGACTGTATGGGAAAATGGGGGATATTTGCCAGGTGTGGTGTCAGCTTTCCATTCAGAACAGTATTGCAGAAGTAGCTACATTCACCTGGTCTCAGAGGAAGCACTGCTGTTCGGGATAATGTTGGTGTTCCAGGCTGAGCAGTGCTTTTTGTTATACCCAAGTTGTCCCTCAGAAGGTGAGAATGTGTTGAGATGTGGCATGTCTCCCCAGACTGCAGACCAGCTCTTGGCTCGAGCAGATGCAGCGAAAGCCCTGGCTGAAGAGGCTGCTCGGAAGGGCAATGGCACACTACAGGAGGCCAACACCATCCTCAGCAACCTGAAAGGTAAAGAGAAGCACTTGCAGTGAATCCTTCAACTCTGGTGCAACAAGCCACTTGGCAGGAAGGTATCCTGCTTAAACAGGCCGTGCTATTGCCTGTAGCTGAGTGTTGGGTGGGTTCTTTGGGCTTGTTGTTCTTCAAAGAAAGAAATGTGTTTTCAGTGACTGGAAATCTCCTTTTGAGTTCCTTATGTAGCATCAGAAGATGTGCTGCAGGGAGAGCTGATGCCAGTTTGCTCTCGGTCCCTCCAGTGTCACGGCACCAAACGCTGGGTAGCTTGGTCAAACAAGCACCCCCAGGCTCTCCTGGAGCACATGTTAAGGATCTGTTTTGCCCTCCTCAGACTTTGACAAGCGTGTGAACGATAACAAGACAGCGGCGGAGGAGGCGCTGAAGAAGATCCCTGCCATCACCCAGACCATTGCCGAGGCCAACAACAAGACGCGCCAGGCGGAGCTGGCGCTGGGCAACGCTGCGGCCGATGCCCGTGAGGCCAAGGCCAGAGCAGATGATGCTGAGAAAATCGCCAGTTCTGTTCAGAAGGTGAGTCCTCAGCAGCTCTGAAGCTACCCCTCCTCGAGATGTTGGTGTGTAACTGTATAAACTCGGTTCCAGTATCTCCTGGTGAGCCACATGTGCTTTCTGCTGTATCCCCCTGTAAAGTAAACAATAAGTACACAGAGGAATAAGAACACCACGCACCAGACCAATGTGATCAAGAAAATGCCATTTATTACACACTGCACACGGTTTATACAGGGTTAAGGCTACATTCAATTGGCTGAATTGAATCTCACACCATCTAACTGCAAGCTCTAATTGGTTATAATCCATATCTCACAAGTCCAGTGTTTTGGTGAAATCATCCTGACTGTTTTCAGGAACATCTCAGGTGTCATGTGGGAAACCTGAGGAGTTCTCATGAGAAACTTCTGGGGAGTTGCTAAGATCTCCTAGGGAGTGATTTCTCCTTTATCAGACAACAGCAGTTGTGGCCTTGCTGCTTCTCAGCTGATCTCTCCCTTCAGTCTCACAGGGTCTATATAGATCTGAGTTGCTCACCTTGGATTTTTCTGTACCAACACCCCTGTGGTGGTTTTAGCTTTAGTTTTAGCTAGGCCTCAGTTTAGCAGTCTCGGAGAATCTATGTAGATTAGGAGAGACAGGTGTCACCTGACTTAAGTAACCAAAGAAATATTTCATACCAGATGATGCAAACCTGAGATATGAATACAGTAGAGTAGGAGTGTTCTCTCAGTTCCACCATGGTTGCAATAGAGGCAGGACACACTCCCACTGTCCTGAGGTGGGCCTTGGCTGCAGCCCACTGCTGCTTCACATTTTGTTTTAGTTCAGGGAAGTAGAAACATTTTATTGTTATTCACTTTCTTTTGCTTTGCTGGGTGTCTTTTGAAGTGCTTTATGAATCTAGAGTGATGAAATCTGTTTTCAATGGGAGGTAAAAAATTGTTGTTATATCTAACTTGTGTAAGTGTGTGTTATATTGTAGTTATCTTTTAATTTTCTCTTTTCTGTATAAATATATATAATTAGTTTAATTATATGTGTTTTGAGGTTTTTTCCTTTCCTCCCTTTTCTTGGCAGGGGGGAGGGAGGCTTTGACTCTGTATTGGGCAGTTGGTATTTTGCCAGGCCCACATGTGGGCACGGTAGGAAAGTGGTGCATTTGGATGGAAAGGATTGAAGAGGTTGTGCACCTTCATCACCTTTTCCCATCCTCCCTCCCTTGCTGGCTGTAGAGTGCTGCTGCTACCAGGGCTGAAGCCGACAAGACTTTCGCTGACGTGACGGGGCTGGCCAGGGAGGTGGATGACATGATGAAGCAGCTGCAGGATGCAGAGAAGGAGCTGAAGAGGAAGCAGGCAGATGCTGAGCAGGATATGATGATGGCAGGCATGGTAAGTAGTGCTGGCAGGTGACAGCAGGGGCCAGGAGCTGCCTTCTCTCCACTGCCCTGGCCATGCAAGCTTTCCTCCTGCTCTCCCTTTGCAAACACAGCGCTAGGTCCAGCCAGTATTCAAACTCTTCCAAGTTGGAAGTGGGACTGAAAACATGAGGCAAGCTCTGGTGCATCAGCATAGGCTCCCTGCTGCAATTTGAGAGCCAGTTTTCTTAATGCCACACTTTCCTTTGATTTCAACTGAAACCTGACTGTAGATCTGTTGACTCTGCTCTGACTTTCCTTGCAAAATCCTGCTTAGCTTTTAGGGATATCCTGAAAGAACCAAAAAACTGATTATTTGAAGATTGTCAGTCTCTCCAGCATTGTAATGAAGATCTCAGTGTATGAGTGTTATCCTGCAGTGAGGAGCCAGTGCTGTGGGTGACTTACTGCTTGGGCAGAGGCAACAGTTTTGTGATCCCTACACCTTTCCTTGTGCTCTCATTTTTCACACCCTGCAGGCCTCACAGGCTGCCCAGGAGGCAGAAGATAATGCCAGGAAAGCGAAGAACTCTGTGAACAGCTTACTCACTGTCATTAATGACATGCTGGATCAATTAGGTAGGACTGTCCTTAATGTGCCCTATGCCTTCGTGTGTTTTCCTGATGCTGTGTGCTGGCTTCCCTGCCAGTGCTGTGCAAGGAATCAAATGGGTTTGTTGACCTTATGAAATGGGGTTTGTGTGGTTTTGGCAAGGAGTTGGGGTTTTCCCTTTGCTGGGGTAGCCTCAGAGCTCGTTATGCAATGTTCAGTGGTGGTTTTCTCAGTGCAAGCTGAGGACACTGAAGGTGTCACCCATGTGGTTGGTTCTGTTTTAAGTGATATCTCTAATGCAGAGGTGGCCTGATGGAGGTCTGGCTGTGGCTCAGCTGTGTGAGCACCCAAAACCAGGGCAGAAAAGGGGTTTTAAATGCATTTCACAATTTTCTTCTGGCTTTTCAGGGCAACTGGAGACCCTGGACTTGAACAAACTGAATGAAATTGAGGGTACCCTGAACAGTGCCAAAGACCAGATGAAAGAAAACAACTTGGACCAGAAAGTGTCTTTCCTTGAGCGAGAAGCCAAGAAACAAGACGATGCAATACAGGCCTACAACAGGGACATTGAAGAGATCCTGAAGGACATTAGCAACCTGGAAGACATCAGGAAGACCTTGCCATCTGGCTGTTTCAACACCCCGTCCATTGAGAAACCCTAAGGGTGTGCAGGGGGTGGGGGGGTGTTCCCTCGAGCGGTGGTTTGGCTCTGGAGTG
Source organism: Sakesphorus luctuosus (assembly GCA_013396695.1). Classification (NCBI taxonomy): domain Eukaryota; kingdom Metazoa; phylum Chordata; class Aves; order Passeriformes; family Thamnophilidae; genus Sakesphorus; species Sakesphorus luctuosus. The sequence goes on along the minus strand of VWZD01002255.1, from coordinate 141,526 downwards.
CCTTAACACACAATACCTTCTCCAAATCCCCAACTCTTCGCTGCTCACAGCCACTGTTTTCTTTTCAAATCAGGATAAGTTGAAAGATTTTTTTTTTAAATTTTTTTTTTGAGAAGCAAATTAAATATCCGTCTTTGGGCATCAAAGGGTTTTTTTTATATAGATTGTTTTCGTGAGCACTCCGCCTTTGCCCCTTCCTCAGACACAGTTTCCCTTTGATTGGTGCAAGGACGAGAGGTGCTCTGGACTCTTTATACTGTGGTTCAGAAATAACTATGTGAGCTGTATACAGCAAGGCAAAACTAACCCAACTTTCTCTCCTCTCTTCTCCCTTTGACTGTAAAGTCCTCAGTCCTGGAGCTCTCTGTTCCTATAAAGGAAGGGGATGGCTACCAAAGTATTAATTACTGTAATGGCCAGTATAGCTGCACTCTCAGATCTCTTGTTCCCAACTTCTAACCCTGTGAATTTATTTTTTCATCCTCACCTAGTGGCCAATCCGATGGCATTGGTAGCCTTTGACAAAATAGCTGAAGCCTCTTTCTGAAATGTTTTCTGTGATGATGCATCACTCTGAGGAAAAGGCAGCCTCTGATTGGAGCTCTTTGGGAAGATGGGATACTGGTGGAGTGGTCAGTCTTTAGTGGTGGAGTGGTGGGTCTTTTCAGCCCCACTCCTGGTCTGTGGAAAAGTTTTGGATCTGGTCTGCAAGCTGCTGCCTGCTGATAGTCCAGAGTGACAGAGCGTGGAAACCATGAGCTGCATTCCCATCTGTGTTGCTACTGAATTGCCAGAGGATCTGTTATTAGGCTCAGAATGTCTGACTGACAGAGGAGTTTGTTCAAGCAGGGCAAGTCTTGCTGAAGAGGAGAGCTGCCATCCAGAGAGCTCTGACAGCTGCACTGGCCTTCACGCTGAATGTCTGTGGGTGGGGAAGGAAGGGGGCACGTCAGTGGAAATGGAAAAGTCTGTCTTTCTCCCCATCTTTTTCCTGAAGGAGGACAGTGGCATTTTTTATATCTCCTGGCATTGCTCTGGCCTTTTGCCTGTTTGGAAGCTGCAGGAAGAGCTGGAATTTTCCAGTGCCCTCCTTTCTTTTTGCCTCCCGGTCACCATAAAGCCACCGCAGCACAGGGACTTCAGGCCAGGCTCAGGTGGCAGCTCTGCATTTCCCAGCTCCCTGGCAGGCTCCCTGCCCAGGCAGTGCCTCCCAGTGCCTCCCAGCTGCTCACTGGTGCTGGGTGGGAGTGCCAGGGAGCCCCTCACTGCGAGACGAGAGCATCCTCAGTGGCTCCCTCCTTGCTCCCCCAGCCTGGCATCCCTCCCCTCTCCCTGAGATCCAGTATATATCTATCCTTAAACACTATGCAACTTTGTATGTTTGCGTAGCGGGGAAGAAATTATTATCTGACACACACTGGTGCTATTAATTATTTCAAATTTATATTTTTTGTGTGAATGTGATTTTTTTTTCCGTTTGTTTTTTTTTTTTAAAAATCATGATTATAGTGTGAGGAAGTCTCTTGTGTGTGCGTATGTGTGTGTAAATATACTCAGCCATATTTCCAGAGTGGCACAGCCTGGCCTCCTCTGTGTGCTTTCCCCTGTAGCCAGTGGGGTGCACGCACCATGTATCGCTTCTCTCCATATCACTTGGGATTTCTCCTAGCTGGGCTCCTGCTTTCTTCCTTCTCCTGTATCCTCAGCACCCATCAATAACCACTTTGCCTGTCAGGTGGATGCTTTCCAGCCCTCCCTGCAAAGTCAGCCCTGCCCCATGGTGCTCACAGCACCCCCTTCATGTGCCTTGACCCCTGAGATGTGCCAGCACAGGGACAGGAGCTGTGGCTTTGCAGCGGGGCTGTGAGGAGCTCTAGCACGGCTGGGAGACCAGACCCAGTGCTGAGATGGTGGGAGAGCTGGATTTGGGGACATGCTGATACCACTGTGCGAGGCAGGAGGCTCAGTGCCCCCCTGGGGACCGCACTGCTGGGCGGGGGTGTCCCAGCAAACCCCACATTGCTCTGTACGCCTTCCTTAGGGATTCTTGCATTTCCCAGCTTGGGATTTCCCTCCTGCCTGCAAACATCCCTGGAGGAGAGCTGGCTGGCTCACTGGCTGCTCTGGTCAGATGGCTGTAACCGTGTCACCTCTGCCAAGGCTGTGAGAAGAGCAGATGAAGATGCGCGCATGCCCTGGCTGACCTCAGGCCTAAGGTTTCCTGCTTTCTTGGGTTTTTTTTTCTTTTTTTTTCTTAAGCTGTTTTTAACAGAATTTTATTTTTAAATAAAAAAAATCTTTATAAGCAATTTCTTAATCACTACTGCATTACAGCCATTATTCATTGTATAAGTCCAGTTATTTCTTTACGTAATGTGATGACGTGACAGCTGCTGGTGGAGTGCTGGGTGTCAGTCCCTTCACCACCTTGTTCCTGACTGTGGCCCCCTCAGTATGTACCTTCACTCCAGCTTTTTTTGCCTTAATCTGTGGTCTTGCTGTCTGGGGCGGTGAACAAAATGCAACACTTGCAGTTTTTATGTATAAAACAGTATTTCTTATTTATAATAAAGTCTGAATATTTGTAACCCCTTATACCTTGGCATTCTTTTGAGTATTGCTTTTCTGTGGGGGCAGGTGGGTGGGTATTGATGGGGATGTGTCTCAGTTGCAAGATGCATCTCTTGCTTAATTAGGTGACCTGTTTAAGGATGGGAAAACAGGGAGAAGAAACTTGGAAATGGATGTGGTGGGTGCAGGTGGCCATAAGGATGATGGTTTCTCCCTGTGCCCACTGCTCCACTGCAATGGCTGTGATTGTTTTTAAGCTGCTGGTTTTTCAGGACTTAGTAAGATTATGTTGTTAGTGCTGCTGCTGTTGGAGCTGCACTGCCCTTCTGCAAAGCCCTGGGAAACTGGGGTGTGTTTTTACCTTCTAAGGGTAAAATCCTTTTAGCTGAACATGTGGAAAAGGATGGGGCTCCTGGGGATAAAAATGAAAATCCTGAATAAGGATACTGAAATTTCTCACTGGGAACTGCCATAAGTCTGGCCACTCTGTGTTGTTCCTCGGTCCTGTCTACCAGAGCCTGAGATAATTTTTTTTCCTGAGTTAAGTAAGTTTGTAAGGACAGATTACAGTGATAACAGACTAGGCTGTTCTGCAATCACACATGTCTTACAGCTCCAGCTGGATTTCTGTTATTTGCCTTAGCAGAGGAAAATTAACTTGCATCAGAGCTAATCCCTTCTCAGCTGGTAAGTTCCTCTCATTATTTTTTGTATTTCAGTTTGTCCACTTTCAACTCTTCACTCTGTAGTTGCCACTAATAAATTTGTTTTCTAAAATAGCTTTTTTTTTTACCAGTATTGCTGTTGGGCAAATTCTAGCTTGCAAAATCTGTCTGAAACCTGAACAGTAGGGAGCAGTCAAGGATCAGAGAACTGGGTGGTGGGATGGTTCTGATCTTGCATGAGTTGTAGGTTGACATGGAGCCTCTTGCCATTTGGGGCTTAAATACTCAGTTTAGGAAGCAAGACTATGGCCTTCATTGTATTGTCAGGATTTTATGTTAATTTTTTCATGGGCACAGTGCAAATCCATCTCAGAGGTGATCATGAAGGAGGAGGAGCTGTGCATTCCTGCGGTTTTCAGAGGTGATCCTCAAGGATACTGGAGGATGACGAGGTAAGAGTAACCTGAGTCAATATGCAGAAATGTGTCACAGGGAGGAGCAGACCCAGACCCAAGGGACCATGACAACGTTTTCCAGGTCACCAAAATGTTTTACTGATGTATTGAAGCCCAACAGAGACACCCTCCCCAGATACTCTGCATGGACTGTGCCCAACTTCAGACTGTGTGAGGAGGAACCTTGCCAAGCCAATGGCTAAGCCTGCCTTCTGTGACTTCTTTCCTTCTGTAACTCCCTGTGGTTTTTCTCAATACACAAGTTCAAGCTCTATAGTCTCTTGTTCTCTGGGGAGAAGCAGCAGGTTGGCAGGGGGCAAGGAGGGCCTGGTGAGCAGATGGCAATGAGGAGGGCCTGGACAAACCTGAGCCAGGTTCTTTCTCCCATCTGGGGAGGACAGGATATTGTTAGAAGTAAAAAAATGCTGGGAACAACTGCCTGGAGGAGGCAGTTCTAGTGCCCATTTGGATCTGAGGAAGGAGAGGAGGACATACAGCTGTCACAGGGAGCTGACACTGTCCTGTGCTGCCCTTCTACAGATGTGACATGTTGGTCTGCATTCTGGTTAATATTTCTGGCTGGCTGCTGGCCTGACACCTTCAGTGTGTGCCCCCATCCCAGAAACATCAGGAATGCCATGTAAAAGATACCCACAGAGGGTGGGCATGGGGGCAGAGAGGGGAATGCAGTGGGATGGAAATGCCTTCCCCCATTCCTGTGTCATCCTCGCTGGTTAAGGCAGGGCACAGGCGAGGCAAGGCCAGGGGTGATGGCAATTCCTTGCTGTGCCACTTGCTGCTGCTGCCCTGCCTGCTCCCTGCCTGCTCCCTGCCTGCTCCCTGCCTGCTTCTGCCCATCCCGGTGGAGCCTCTGCCTGAACCATCTCTGCTGCTTTAGGTGGCTCTGGCTGATAGGAGGACTTTTTCCCAGGGCACCCAACTGGCTGAAGAGAGACTGAGCTCCAGGCTCTGTTGCTGCACCAGTGTTTGGTGATACTGCCACATCATGATCCCTAACTTTCCATGCTGGGGAAATCCCAGAGGATTTCCTCCTGGAGGATGCTCAGCTCAGATGGTCTCTTGCAGAGGGAGGCTTGGGGACACCAGGACTGGAAGGACATGTGCAGCACCATGGTGTCCTGAGACACCAAATTGCATTTTTTCCCTTAGTTACATCAATAAAAGGATTGCTTCAGGGTTTTCATACACTTGCCACTGCAGCCAAGAGGAAAATTCAGATTGTTACGGAGATTTAGACTGTCTTTGTAGTGGTTAGTTCTACCACAGCCACCTCCTTGAGAACTGATGGAACTTGTGAGCATCTGCTGTGGTCTCCCTGCAGTAGCAGCTTTTTTGGCTCCATTGTGAGTGAATGTAGAACATCTTCAGAAGGACTTTTCTTGTGTTGCAGGTTGAAAGACAAGGGCTCTCCAGTGAAGAACTGTCACACTGCAGTGTGTGATGAGCACCCCTACTCTTCATGCCTCCCTTTGCTTACACTTGGGCTCACTCCAAAGGTAATATTTCGGTTAATTATGTTTGTATGAGACCTTTTCTGAAGGCAACCATGGGTTTGATGGGCAGTGTTTGCCCTGTGGAAGGTGATGGAAGGTGGTGGGTTTGTTGCAGTTTGGGTGTGCTTGGAAAATCAGGGCTCCAGAAGATATATTTTCTGGTGGTCTCATGGCATGTGTAAGTGTGTTTTTCAGAGAGGATCTTTAAGGAGGATGAGGCACACATTCCTGTGGTTTCCAGAGATGATCCTGAAGGATGGTGGAGGATGACGAGCTAAGAGTAACCTGAGTAAATATGCAGAAATGACTGGGGAGCGAGCTGTGCCAGGGCCTTGTTTACACAGTGGGGTGAGAGGTGGGGTGGTAACAGTGAGATGGAAGGGATAACATGGAGGAGACAGATAAGGGAAAAGCTTCCTGATGGTGAGAGTTGGTTTCCTAAGAGAGACGTCAGCCAGGGGTTGGGTGAGGTCCAAGGGAATCACTGTACACTCCACGCTGTTAGAGGAGTTGAGCTTCCCAAGCAGAGGGGGTGTCTGGTAGGAAGGGCACAGCAGAGGTGTTGTAGGTAAGTGAGGGACTAGAGCAAAAGGGATTGTGTGATAAGGGATAAGTGGATCCTAAGAACTGCTGAATAGGTGGAAACAGCATAAATGGTTTTATCTCACTTAAAATAACAAACAAACAAAAGTAATAAAAACCAGATAAAACAACCTTGGTGCCAAAACCCACTGTGCCACCATCATGTTCAGGGAGCCGGTTTTCTTGTTGTGAGCTATATTAAGATCCAGGCAGTGAAATGAAAAGGAATCCGCCTGTTCATAGAAGCGAGTTGACTCAATCAGCAGAGGCAGGTACGATTGGCAAAGGGAGGTGCAGAGATGTGGTGAGTTCAGGCTGGCTGCACCCATGAGATCACCAGGAGGCACAGAGGAAAGCCCTCTGAGTCAGCTCCAGGTGTCTGGAGTGTCTGGAGGCTGCAGGGCACTGTAATGCTCAGACAAGGACCTCAGTGTTAATCACCCTTGGTCTGTCAGCTCTGAAACAGCAGCGTGGCAGCGCCTTGGATTGAGTTTGAAGCCCTAATGCAAAAGGGGACCTGAAAGGCAGCTTGTGTCTTTGGGGACAAATTTGTTAGGTGTCTTCATTCCATCTAAAGGTGCTCATGGGCCACTTGCAGTCACTTGTGACAGAGGGTGTCCCATGGCAGAAGGGGAATGTGAGGGCCCATCTTCCTATGATGCTCTGCTTTCACAGCTCAGGTGGATGTGCCGCTGTCTCGGTTATCCTGACGTATGCAGGGTGAGGAGGAACCGTGACTCCAGATTTCTCTCTTTCCTTATAGGAGTCATCATGTCCCTCCTGCCAGGCAAAGGGGAGGAGAAAGGTGGAATTGGCTTTCATGCCTTGTTTGGCTCATTGGCTACCCTTGAGAACAAAGTGCTAACGGACCTGGGGTTTTGGAGCCTGGCATCCTCCTCCTGACTCCATCAGCAGCCTCAGGCAAACCTTTTGCCCTCTGTCTCCGCTCCTCATCCTCCCTCCTTCTAGCATGCAAGTGCATGTCCTAGGTGAGGCCAAGGGCCCATCTAACCTCATTTTCCCTCTTGGGAGAAAAAGCAGACAAACGTGTGTGTCGATTCCTGCCTCCACCCCATTTCTAGGTCTGGGGATTTCCTGAACTTGAGGCTTATCTGGTAAATCCCTAGTGATCAGCTTATCCAAGCTGTCCTTGGGGTCTCTCTGCATCACCAGCCCCACTACTCACCTGAAACGAGCCCTGCTCTTGCAGGCTGGTTGGCTGGGCCTGTCCTGCGAGCAGACAGCCCCCATCCAGCCTGCCCAGGCTTCCTGTGAGCTCATCGTGTTTCATTTCGCTGCCTGCTCGCTGCGTGCCCGGGCAGCCCTGCCCTCCCCTCCCGCCCAGCAGCAGTGCCCTGCCCATGCAGGGATGGAGGTGGGCGAGTGCCACGGGCAGGAGGGGTGTCTGCAGGGGCTGCAGGTATATTTTATTCCCCTCCCACCAGCCATGAGCTGTAGGAGAGTGCAGGCAGGAGCAGCTCGGGGTGCTGTGCCCCGCCGATGGCTCCGTGTTGGTGGGATGGGCGCTGCCTGGGCTGTCCCGTCCCGCTCGCGGTGAGTCAGCCCACAGCACACGTGCTCTTCCTGTTGGGAGTGCCTCAGGTGGAGCAGCCGATAAAAAACACACGGAAAAACAAGGCAGCAGCAGCAGGAGCAGCAGGCAGGCGGTCGCGATGCCCGCCGGGACGGGCACCGGGTGCCGCCTGGCACAAGCCATGACTGGGCGCTGGCTCCTGCTCCTCGCCTGCCTCGCCGCATCGTTCCTGCCCACAGCCCGGGGCACACACAGAGGAGAAGGTGAGGCTTCGGGAGGGTCGGCTGTGCCTGCTCGGACCTTTGGGTTTGCTCACAGCTCTTCCCCAGTGCCGGTGACTGGGAGCTGTGTGGGTGCACTCTGCCCTCCCACCTCCGGGATCAGCGCTGGATCTGGAGGTGCTGCTTAGTTCTCCTCCAGGGTTAAATATCCCATTAGAACTTAAACTTTGTTTTTTCACTGGCACTCCCTTTCAATAAGCTATTTATGCACAGTTACCTTACTGTTCTCCATACAAAGCCTTGCTGCTGGGGTGGTATTGGGTGTGAGCAGGAGCATCGCCCAGGCAGCGCGTGGCTGATCTGCCGGTGGCTGCTGGAACCAAAACCTTCCCGCTGGCAGCATCCAGGATCCAGTTTGATGTAGCTGTGTGGATTTTGTGCAAGTCTGTGTGGCTCACAAGGTGCCCGTGGCCCTGCTGCACCCTGTGGGAAATGGTGAGTCTCCCGTGGTCCACAGACTGATGATGAGCATTAAAAATCCAGCGGATCCACTTGCACGTGCAATTGTAGCAGAGTGTAGTGCAGGGAGGTTTAAGCATGTTTAGCCCAGTGGTAATTCAATATCAGAGTTTCAGTTTTATTGGCCTATAGCATGTTTGGCAAAAATCAGGTTTCCACGTGTGTTTTATAAATACTGAGTGATTTCAGTTTTGTTGTCTGCTTTACTGGTGTTCTGAACACTGCTGGGCTTGAAGTTGGATTTTATCAGTTTTTTAAGTGTAATGCAGTGGAGGTGTAGTAAGTGCTGAATAAGTTTTGGGGTTTTTTTCCTAAAAAACCTCCAAACAACCTGTTTTGCTTTACATGCTACTTGGGTTAATCACTACATCAGCCTTAATTACAGGCAAGTTTTAAAATACTGATATAGATTCCCTTCCTCCTGCTTCCTGGCAGCATGTGGGAAACTGCTTCTTTTCCAGGGATTCTTGAACCTGTTTCTGTGCATGTGTAAAAGCATTGGTTGATGCTGGCTGTGTTTTTGTGCTGCAGGAGACTTTCTGAGGGGACTTGGCCATGGAAACTTAGTCTCCAGTGGTCTCTCTGGTCCCAGCCCTAGATGTGAGCTTGTCATTAGCCCATGTAATCCTGTTTTGCCTGCAAAGTGGTTGAATCATATTGGGTTCAGGTGTGATCCAGTGGAGCAGCAGGGTCAGGACACTTGTGCTCTGATATGTGCAGAGCCTTGTGCTGGCCTTGGTGGTGAAGGGATCTCCCAGGGTTTAGGGAAGAGCTGGAATGTGGAGGTGGGAGCTCCATCACACCAACAAGGTGTTTAACTCGGGGTGTTGGAAAGCAGAAGACACCAGACAGCAGTTTTTGTCTCCTGGTGTGTGGTCTGTTCCTGCTGACGCTGATGGAGCCCCAGGCAGGTCTTCCTGCAGCAAGAAAGGAGTGGGACAATGGGGATACCCAGTCTTGGGCAGCAGGTGGGACAGCCTTGTGGGCTGCTGTCCCAAGAGCATGGAGCAGGGAATGGCTTGTGCTGATGTGGAGGCCTCATCACACCAAAGCTCTATTGCTCTCCTGATGGAAGGAGGGGTCTTGGCAGGCTGGCTCATGTGTATGGGGCTGTTGGATCTGCTCGACACAGACCCTGGACCACCCTCATTTTCTGGGTTTATGAATTTAAGAAGACAATTTAAGAGGCCTGAACCTGCCTGCCTCCTTCTCCCAGCCTTTCTGATGTAGGAATTTACCTCATCACAGCAATCTAACATCTTTTGTGCTTTATTCTGCTGGGTGGGAGCTGGGGGAATGATGTCCTGCTGGATGTGTGCCATGTACCTCCTATATCCTGACGCAGCACTGAAGAAATCCAGCTGCAAAGCTTCCCCTCTATGGAGCCTGCTCTTTTCCCTGGATAATCTCAGAACAGAGCCTCAGGGCACCTGGATACAGAAATGATCTTGTCCTTAGTTGGTCTTCATCTTCCAAGCAGCTCTTGCATGCTCCATCTCTTGCTCTTGACAAGGATTAGCCTGCCTGAGCTCTCAGGTTTCCAGGAGAAGACCAGGAGCAGCCACACCAGTGAGGTGATGGCACTAATCTGCCATAGCATCTTGAATGGCTTTGGATTAGTGAGACCTGAATCTGTGCCAGGAGAACTGGTTCCTAACATGCTGCAGCCGTAGAAGCAACACCTGGAAAAAGGTTTTCATTCCCTGGGGGAATGGTGCTCATGCCTGTAATTTAGCAACCCAGTAAATCCTCTGGATTGCGTAGATGTAGGGTGATGCATGGGTGGAGTTCAACTCAAAGATCCTTATGGATCCCTTCCAATTTGACATCTTGTTGCAGTGTGGAGGGATGAGATGTGTTCAGCCCCAAGTGGGATCTTCCCATGGTGAAGGTGAGCACCAAGACCTTGAGAAAGTCCCATGGTGCTGCTCTTGGTGGGTAATCTCTGTTGTTCATGTTCTTGAGTCACTGGTGATGCCCTCTGAGGCTGGAGGTGCTTTCCTATACCCTGGGGGCAGGAATTCTGAGCCCACAGGTCCCCTCCCAGCAGGCTAGGGTGGCAAAAGGCCTCCTGCAGCTGGGTCTTGGTCTCCTGGCAGGCAGACGGCAAGGAAAAAGCTGTGTTTGCCAGAGCTGGAAAAATCTCTCTCCCTGTTTGCTGGTGCATGAGGTCACCTCTGCTCTTGGCAGGGGCTGGGCTGAGTGCCTCTGTCTGGAATGTGGATGGGTGTGTGGGAGGGAGGGCGGCACCCAGGTGTGAGCACAGGGTGTAGGAGGCTTCGCCTGGTCCCGGGAATCAGAGATGCAGGGACAGGGACCTTGTATCCTGGTGCTGAGCTGTTCAGGAAAGCGCTGGGAAGGAGGAGCCTCTGTGTGTATTGAACACAGCACACTGTCTGCATCCATGCTGCAGGTTTCTGCTTGCTTTTGGATTTCTTCCACCTCTCCATGCTCTCAGAGGTGACCTGAGCAGGAGGTGGGCAGCTGGGGACCATCTTTCCTGTCCCCAGCAGTGAGCAGAGTTCCCGGGAGGGAGGTTGAGGCTCCCATGGCAGCAGCAGGGTGGTTTGGAGCAGCTCCTCAGCAGGTTCTGCACCACTGAGGACCTGGCTTTTACTCTTGGGGTGTTTCATTCTTTTGCCTGTCTTTGCCAGCCATTCTCTCAGCTGTGCCTGCTTTCCCTCGTGGCACTGAGAAACGTGTCTGGAATAAAGGTCTTCAGGCTTAAACACTCGAGCACTGGCTGCTGGGGCCTTAGATGAGATGTGGCTTCAAGGAAATACCTGGACAAGGCAATGGAGTGCTGGAGCAGGCATGTCTGGGGAGATACCTGGCAGTCTGCTCTCCAGAGGGATCATCTGTCCTGGCTGTAGTGGGATGCAGAATCTCATGCCTGTCTTCCTGGCATCCATCATGCACCGGTGTGGGCAGCTGCAGCGTTTCTTCATGGGGAGGGTGAGGTGAGGTGAACTGTGTCATCCCACCAAAATCTTTACTGCTGATCTCCCTCTCGGCTGGCATGTTTCTGCTGAGCTCCTTGGGTCACAGGCCACTCCCTGCACTGAAGAACTGGCCTGGAAGGACCTCACTGAAGTTGGTGGAGTTTTTCCTTCTGAACTTACCCCTGGTTCAGAGGCTGGGTGAAACAAAACATAACCTCAGGCATCCTTCCATTTTACCTGAAGTGTCCAGTAAGGTTTCCTGTGGTTTCCTCAGGACAAGATTTAGGGGGCTGTTTAACCACCTTTGCTTACTCAAAGCCCTCATTGGAAGGCCTGTGAAAGGACGGAGAACATCCCTGGCCATGCCACACCGTGGAACGGGGCTGCTTGGCCTTAGGGGTTTGTCCATCCTGAGCCATTCTGGCAGTAAAATGGGGCATGGCTCAATGGCATGGGGATGTGTAGCACTGTGTGGGCACTGGTGGCACAGGGCTGGCTGACAGACACGTGGGGACAGGGCTTGTTATTAGCAGAGCGAGAAGGGGACATTTGCACCGGCTGGGCTTACTCCTTGTCCTTCAGGATGGGTTTACAAGTGGTACCCTCATCTCTAAGCATCGTTTGTGGTATCTCTCTGCTCTCTTCTCCCCAGTGTGTGACTGCAACGGGATGTCCAGGCAGTGTGTCTTCGACTGGCAGCTGCTGAGGGAGACGGGGAACGGGTACCGCTGCCTGGGCTGCCTGGGCAACACGGAGGGCGCCCGCTGTGAGCGCTGCAGGGAGGGCTTCTTCCGCCTGCGCCAGGAGGAGTGCTGCCTGCCCTGCCACTGCCACCCCTGGGGTATGTGGGCAGCAGCCCGGGGGGGACAGGGTCTGGTCAGGGTTGTAGGGGGGCTTAAAGCACCTGCTGAGCTCCTAGACAGGTCAGGCTCTGGGTCCCTGCACACCAGACCAGAGGCTGCAAGACCCACCTGCCCTCACAGACTCACAGAAGAGTTTGGGTTGGAAGGCACCTTAAAGATCATCTCCTTCCACCCCCTGCCATGGGCAGGGACACCTTCCACCAGCCCAGGTTGCTCCAAGCCCTGAAAAACCCAGCCTTGGACACTTCCAGGGATGGGGCAGCCACAACTTCTCTGGGCAACCCGTGCCAGTGTCTAACCACTTTCATTATAAAATGTTTATTCCTCATTTCCAATCTAAACCTCCTCTATTTCAGCTTAAAACCTTTACTCCCTGTCACTACAGACCCTGGTAGAAAGTAACTCAATCTCTCTTCCCCCCTGAGACAGAGCACTGCCAACTTAGGAATTATCCTTCCTTTTACAATGCAATTAAAAGCCTGTATGAAGTCTGTTGAACAGCTTCACTAAGGTCTCCCCAGTGCCTCCTCTTCTCCAGGCTGAACACCCGTAGCACTCAGCCTGCCTCCATAGCAGAGATGCTCCAGCCCTTGGAGAATTTCTATGGCCCCCTCTGGACCTGCTCTAACAGGCTGTGCTGGGAACCCAGGGCTGGAGGCACCGCTGAAGGTGGGGTTTCCCCAGAGCAGAGTAGAGGCGGGGGGGAATCCCATCCCTTGTCCTGCTGCTCACACTGCTGGGGATGCAGCCCAGGATGCAGTTGACTTTTTGAGCTGCAATTCCCAATTGCTTCTCCACAGAGCTGCTCTCCATCCATCTCACCATCCCTCAGCCTTTACTGGGGATTGCCCTGACCCAAATGCAGGACCTTGTGCTTGATGTTATTAAACTCCACAAGGTTCATATGGACCTGCTCCCTCAGCCTGTCAAGGTCCCTCTGGATGGCATCCCTTCCCTCCAGCATCCCCATCCACAACCCCTGCCTTGCCAGGAGGGACCCTGCTCCCTGAGTTTGATGGGTGGCCATGCACCTGCTGCTCTGTGGGGAGCTGGGCCCTCCCAGCTGCCATCCTTATCTCAGTAACAGTGGCCAAACCCCAGTGCAGGGAGTGGTGACTTCCACTGGCTTTTTGAGTCAGGCTGGTGCTTGCTGGGTGTTGGAATGTTTGGTGGGCTCCAGAGAGGCTTTTAATTGCATTGTAAAAGCAGAAGGACAACTTCTGCATTCATGTGCTGCACCTCAGGAGCGCAGTTGTACAAAGTGCTGCTGCACTTGGGGATGGACAGTAGGGGGTTCAGCCTCTCCAGCTCCTCCAGCAGCTTTTTGAAGGCTGCATGGCTATATGATGGGATTTCTAGCTCTGGGATGTCCTGTGGTGGTTACACAGTAGATGTGACTGTTTCTTCATCTTCCTTGGGTTTTGGCTTGCTCTGCAAGCAGGCAGCTTGTACACTTTGCACTGAGGTGCTGTAGGTCTTGAAATGCCTGTTGGTCTCTGTTGATGCAGGAGGACCACCAGAAGCATCAAGAACAGGTGGCAAGAGGACGGAGCAATGGGCTTTAAGGTGGTGGGAGGGCACATATCCCCTTGGCTACCCCACTGAAAGGATTGCCTGGCAGCAGGACAGCTGCCTCTAGGTTGGAAACCAAAGATCCTGCCGTGGCCCTCAGCGCCACAGGTTCCTTGTAGAGGCACCAAAAGCAAGTTCCACTAGCAGAGGGCTGTGGCAAAGAGAAAAAATTCTCTGGACTCCATCTTTATCTTCTCAGTGGCCTTTAGAGTAGGGAAGAGGATCCTTGTCCTGGGCATCTGCTGGGATTTACCTCCTCCATGTCTCCCACATCAGCCAGCAGGGCTGGAGCAACTTTAACATGCAGCCCTGGTGTTCCAGCCCTATGTGGGGATCTCAAGTTGGGGACCTGTCCCTGGGGCTGGGTTGCTGCTGCAGGGATGGTGTGGTGCTTTGCCCCCATGTCCCATTGGGAGGTGCCCATCCCAACCTGTCCTTCCCTTCTCTCCACAGGCTCCCTCAGCCCTCAGTGTGACAGCTATGGCCGATGCCGCTGCAAGCCTGGCGTGATGGGGGACAAGTGTGACCGGTGCCAGCCCGGCTTTGAGTCCCTGTCCGAGACTGGGTGCCGGAGGAGTGGGCAGTGAGTGCTGACCCCAATCAGTGGCATGGGCACAGCGGGAGGGCCGCCCCCCAGAGTTCTGTCCCAGGCCCCAACCTGTCTGAAAACACCCTGTGAGAGGGCAGTTTGTTTTGTTGCAGCACACTGACAGCCTTGAGCCAACCTTGCTGGGGGAGAGTGGGCTCGAGCCGGGCTGGACCTCCCTGCCAGCCTGCAGAACTCACTGTCCTGCAACAGCATCAAAATCTGAGCTTAACCACTCTCTGAGGCGATTGTCTTATTGCCCAGATAATGCCAAACAGGTCACAGCTGGGCTTGGCCATGTAAAACAGAACCTGTCTGGTGTCGGTGCCACTCACTAGATGTGCATCCAAAAATCAACCCCTTCCTTTGCATGATGCCCTTTTGAAATACCTTTAGAAGTGTTTCTGCTCTGAGTTCCTCAGTGCTGTGTCCTCTTCTTCCTTACCTCACCCTGCTGTTGCTCCTGTGGGGCCACTGGCAGGTAAAGGGTGTAGGTGAGGGGAGGGACTACCTGCAGCCTGTGGGTGCCTGGCCTTCTGCAGCCTTCCCGGGGTGCTGCTGCCTTTTGGAGCTCAGACAGCATCTATTAAACTCAGTCAGGATTTATTAAGCTCAGCAAAGCTTCACTCTGCTCTTGTGGATGAGTCAGTCAGGTGCTCTTGGGTGTCCTGGGGTGGTGGTGCTGGGCAGTCTCAGCCTGGCACCCACAGCGCTGTGGATTTTCCTTGCAGAGATGGCTTTGTTTGTTATTATTCCCCTCCTAGCATGGGAATAGTATCTGGGCGGGGGAAGTTTCTATAATAGAAGGGGGCACTGATCTCCCAGGCTGAGCTGGAGATCCAGGTAGAGGTTACTGCTGTCCCTGTTGCAGGAGCCTGCACTGTGAGTGTGACCCAGCTGGCAGCACGGGCGACTGTGGGTCCGGCCGCTGTGTCTGCAAGGCGAGCGCTGCCGGGGAGCACTGCGACAGGTGGGTGTCAGGAGGACGGGCAGCACCACTGCATGACATGACCTCCATCTCCCTGGCAGGTGTGTCCCTGCTAGTGAATAGAATCATAGAATACTGGAATGGTTTGGGTTGGGAGGGACCTTAAAGCTATCCAATTCCAAGCCCCTTGCCATGGGAAGGGATACCTTCCACTAGCCCAGGTCACTCCAAGCCCTGTCCAATGTGGCCTTGGACAATTCCAGGGATGGGGAAGCCACAGCTTCTCTGGGCACCCTGTGCCAGGGCCTGCCCACCCTCACAGGGAAGGATTTCTTCCCAGTGTCCCAGCTGTCCCTGCCCTCTGCCAGCGGGAAGCCATTGCACATGCCTGTCTTGCCATCCCAGCCTGTGATGACTTTGAACCCTGGCAATGGCTGTGTTGCACAGTTGTCATTAAAAGGACAGTTATGTTGGCCAGTAAAAATAGAAAATGAACTTTATATTGTCACCTTCTTGCATTTTCCCAGGTGCAAGCGACACTTCTATAACCTGGATGCCAAAAACCCCATGGGATGCTCCCCCTGCTTCTGCTACGGGCACTCAGCTACGTGTGTCAGCGCAGAAAACTACAGTGTCCACAACATCACCTCCACCTTCCAGCAAGGTGAAGCCCAAGCAGGATGTCCCCATGACTCCTGGGGGTGTTTGCCAGCCCTTCTCTTTGATGTGCTGGAGGAGCTCCCTGGTTCACAGCCCTGCTGGGGGTCAGCCTCAGCCTACACTTGCTCCTTGGGTCCTCATCCAACCTGCTCGTGGCTGAAGCACCCCTGCTTTGATGGGTGGTACGAATTGGTTGTAGGGAGAAGTAGGGTGTAAGGTCTGGGGGAATGTAGGCTTTATTCATCATGTCTTTCCTGCCACTTGGAGGAAGCCTCTGTGTCCAGCCTGGCTGTTTTACAGGTGTATGGGCACAGGGATACCTGTGCTGCTCCCTTGGAAGCTGGGGGTAGGGATGTGGAGGGTTGTGATAGGATACAGCTCAAGAAAGTTGCTGGAGTCCGGGAAACACTTTCCCTGTCCCTGCTGATGGCTCCTTGTTGGTGCTGCAGGTGCTGAGGGCTGGCGAGGTGTCCATGAAGGCGGCTCCCCAGCCCAGCTCCAGTGGTCCCCACGCCATCAGGATGCCTTCATAGCAGCCAGGAGGTCGGAGCCAATTTACTTTGTGGCACCTGGTAGGTGTGGGATCTGTGAGCGGCAGAGGTGACAATGCACCCTTTGCTTGGTCTGATCCCATGAACTGAGCTTTTAGGAGGAAGGCAAGATTTTAAGACCTTTAGTTTTCCTTTCCTTTGGTTTGCAGCGAAATTCCTTGGGAATCAGCACCTGAGCTATGGCCAGACACTCTCCTTCAGTTACCGCCTGGACCGAGGGGGCCGCCAGCCATCCCCACACGATGTGATCCTGGAAGGAGATGGCCTGAGAGTCACTGCCCCCTTCCTGCCCCAGGGGAAGGTCCTGCCCTGTGGTGTCAGCCACACATATGTGTTCAGGTACAGGGGGAGGATGGGGCATGTGGGGTAGGGAGGAGCAAGAACGGCAGCCTGGTTTGGGCTGGGTTCACAGCAGAGGCTTCTCTTCTGGATAAGGAGGTTATTTTATGAGAGGAGTGGTAGAAAATCTGGCTTGAGATGGGCTGGGTACTCGGCTTGCAGTCAGTTGCATGAGTGGTGGTGGTTGTTCCTCAAAGCCTTATGCTCAAGAGGGAGATGGGTAAGGGCAGCTGCATTTTCTTCAGGAGGCATCTTATTTTCCTGAAACTGGTTCCACTTCTCCCCTTTCCCATGGCAGGTTGGATGAACACCCAAGTAGCAAGTGGAGCCCGAGGCTGAATCACTTGGAATTTCGTAGGCTGCTGGGAAATCTGACAGCGCTCTGGATCCGAGCCACCTTTGGGGAGTACAGTAAGTGTGGGGAGACCTCGTGAGCACCAGGCTGGCATCTCTACGTTGCTGGAGATGCCAAGTCTCCAGTTGGAGACACCTTTGCTAGAAGGTATTAAAAGATAAAATTAATAATAAGTGCCCTAAGGTGGAAAAATTAAATTATGAAGAGATTGAGCAAGGTGGCAACAGATTTGGCTGTTCCATTTGCCCATGGGCATTGCAATAGAATGTGTAACCTGTGCAGGCCTTCGGTTTAAGGGTCTTGCAGGTGGAGCTGCTGTCCCCCATGGGTGACTGGCTGTACCTCCCTGCAGGCACCGGCTACCTGGACAATGTCACCCTGGTGTCGGCACAGCCCAGCCCGGGAGTCCCTGCCCCCTGGGTGGAGCACTGCGAGTGCCCGGCGGCATACGGGGGGCAGTTCTGCGAGAGATGTGCCCCTGGCTACCGCAGAGATGCCCCTGGCCGAGGGCCCTTCAGCATCTGCGTGCCCTGCAATTGCCAGGGTGGAGGAATTTGTGATCCTGACACTGGTAAGAGAAGCCACTCCTGCCACCACACTGTGCTTGTAGGGCGTATGGGAGTGCAGGGCAGCTGCCTGTGTCCCAAGAACTGAGCTGGGGTGGGGTGGAGATCACTGACTTCGCAGAAGTTCCTTCACAGAAGAGCTGATTAGACACTGGAATGACTGCCCAGGGAGGTGGTGGAGTCACTGTGCCTGGAGGTGTTCAAGGAAAGACTGGATGTGGCACTCAGTCCTCCAGTCTAGTTGATATGTTGGTGTTGGATCATAGGTTGGACTCTCTCAGAGGTCTTTTCCAACCTAATTGATTCTGTGATTTGGTGACTTGGTGGGCTGGAATGTGGGGGACCATCCCAGACAAAACTCCTCAGAGCCTGGAAGCACTGCAACCAGGTGCATTTGGATCAAACTGGGTTCAGATGATGCCTACTGGAGAGACAAAAAAGTACCTCCTGCTGCTCTGATAGCAATAAACTCCTCTTTTTGTTTTAAAGTTGTGTGGCAACACCTCAGGTTGGACAGGGCTCTGAGCAACCTGGTTTAGTTGAAACTGTCCCTACTTGTTGCAGGAGTGGTTGGATCGGGTGACCTTTAAAGGTCCCTTCCAACCCAAACCATTCCATGATTTTATGTGGTGCATGGTATGGGCAGGTGTGGGAGTCTGAAGGGATCTCGTGGAGGGATGCTGCAGTGGGTGGAGTGGTGGAGGGTGTCCCACCAGGGATGTGAGCACACTGCCCTAAGCCCTCTCCTTCCCCCTCCAGGTGAATGCTACTCGGGAGATGAAAACGTAGGCAGCATTGTCAGCTGTCCCTTCGGCTCCTACCGAGACTCCCGGCCCCCACACAGCTGCAGGACCTGCCCCTGCGGCCGCGGCCAGGGCTGCTCTGTGGTGCCGGGTGGCGAGGAGGTCATCTGTGACCAGTGCCCTCCTGGAGCTGCCGGTAACGCCCTTCTCCTTGCTCCTGCTCTGCCTTTTCCCAGAGCTTCTACCCTCTGTGCACGGGTGCTTGGAGCTGGGCAGATCCACCCCACCCTCAGCCCAGCTGCCTGAGGCACTGCCATTCCTGCCTGTGACACGGTGTTTCAGCCCCGAGGGCTGTGTGAACACACACTGCCCTGCCCCGGGAAAGGTTCTTGTCTAAACACAACATGGATGGAAAAAGGGTGGGTGGGAAAGGGAGGGGAATAAAAAAAAGGCAAAAAAACCAAATAGGAAACAACTTAGCCAAGGTCAGCTGTTGCACCCAGCTTTTGAGGCCCTCACTGATGTGTTGGCTGTGATGGTGATGAGGGCAGAGATGCTGTTGTGCCAACCCTGATGGGGCTGAATGCCCCCATTTCTGTGAGGCAGAAGCAGTGAGGCAGCCTCTGCCCTCCAGGCATGAGTATGAGCTTCTCATCCCTCCTTCCCCAGGGGCCAATTGTGAGTACTGTGCCGATGGTTATTTTGGGGACCCAGCGGCTTCCCAGCCCTGCCAGCTGTGCCAGTGCAACGGCAACGTGGAGCCCAATGCCGTGGGCAACTGTGACCGCCGGACCGGGCAGTGCCTCAAGTGCCTCTACAACACCACCGGCTTCTCCTGCAACCGCTGCAAGGACGGCTTCTTTGGCAACCCCCTGGCCCCTGATCCTGCTGACAAGTGCAGAGGTGAGACCCAGGCACTGCTTGGGTAAGAAAATCCATGCCTGAGTGTGGAGCAGCTTGGTGGGAAGGGGATGCCACAAAAGCCAAGGCTGGAAAGTGGGAATGGAGAGCAGGAAGCAAAGCACAAGGCTAAATGGTGGGAGGAAAGCAGGGAGAGAGGGTGGTGAAAGGATGTGCTGAGGCTTGAGGTGGGGACAGACTCCTTTGAACCTGTGTTGCTCCGACCTGCAGCCTGTGCCTGCAACTCAGTTGGTGCTGAGCCCCTGAAGTGCAGGAGCAATGGGAGCTGCATCTGCAAACCCGGCTTTGAGGGTCCCAACTGTGAAGAAAGTGAATGCCCAGCTTGCTACAGCCAGGTGAAAGCCCAGGTGAGTGTCTGTGCCAGCCCCTGAGTAGCAAGGGGTGCAATGATTCACTCACCCTCAGTGTATCCTCGCGTCCTCCTCAAGCATCTCCTTGTGCAAGTGAGGAGTGATTTTGAACTTTGGCTTTGTACCCCGTCTAACTGATCCCTTGTGCCCCATCCAAAAATGGGCCCTCACTTTGCTCTACGTTCTGACTGGACTGTGGACCTGGTTCCCACCCTGGTCTTTCCCCATGGGTTTGGTGTCCTGCTGGCTGATGGCCTGGTCTGTGGTTGCAGGTGGATCTGTACCTACAGCAGCTGGCAGAGCTGGAGCTGCTCTTCTCAGGGCTGCAAGCTGGTAGTGGGCCCACGAGTCAGGAGCTGGAGGGGAGAATGCAGGTGGCTGAGGAGATGCTGCGGACCATCCTCAGGGAAGCCCTGAGCCTGCAAGGTACCACCCACCCACTGCCTTGGAATGGGGCCAGCTGGGCTGTATCAGGGAGGGGGTTGCTGCCTGTGCCCTTTTGCTCAGCAAGGAGCTTCTCTTCACCCTTCTCCTCCTGTCTCACCAGCTTCTGACAGGTCTCTGGAAGGCCGTGTGACCAGGATGAAGGGGCAGGGTCCCAGCTCCCGGAGCCGCCTGGAGGAGATCAAGGCAGTGGTGGCGAGGCTGAGGTCTCTGGGGAGCCAGTACGAGGGGCAGGTGCAGGAGACCCGGAAGCTGCTGCAAAGGGCGAGGCTGGACCTGGACCGCAGTGGAGCCGCTCTGCGTCGGGTGGTAGGAGCATCCTCATGTGACACACTCCTAGTCTAGCCCAGGGCTGGGAAAGAAATGCATGGAGAAAGCAAGGGTTTAAGGAATTCCAGATATTATGTCTGTTTTGTGAGTGTAGATATTCTGGTGGCCCTTTCTGTGCAGCCAGGACTTGGAGAGGTGCTGGTAGGGGTCTTGGAGGGTGGTGGAGGTTTAACATGCTGCAGTTGCCTCTTTCACTGCAGAATTGGATGGAGAGCAGAGAAAAGCACTCACACCTCTTTTCCTTCCTCTTTCCTCAGACCATTCCTGTTTCAGGCCTTCCTGGGGGTTCAAACCAGTTCTTGATGCTGGCCCAGGAGGCTCTGAGACTGGCCAACAGGTGAGTTCTTCCCACCATTGGCTGAGATAGAGGGGAGGGGGACTGAGATCCTGTAGGGTGCCCAGAAGGGAATTTTTGGGGGGTCCTTGTGAACCTACCGGGCTGCAGCTGCCCGAGCCTTTGTGCCAGCCCTGGAACAGGGGAAGATGCAGCTGCTGGGCTGGCTTCACTGCCCAATAGAGTTGTCCTCAGTTGGCTTTGAGGGTGGAGTTGGGTGTGATTTAGAAGCATCTTTGGAATAAGTTTGGCCTGTGGGTGTCCAGTTGGATGAGGCAACATCTGCCTCCCCTTTGGTGTTCCTCTACCCTTGGAGAAGCAGGAGGGACAAGCAAAATACAGATCTTTGCCAACGTGCTGCATTTCCTGAGAGGGTGCAATCCAGCATCCCTGAATACAACAGTAAGGGAAGTTGTTGGATAAAACTCAGGTGAGAAACCTTTCTCAGGAGCCCACTCTGTGCTTTGCAGCCACACACAGGCAGCCAACACCATTGACCAGGCGGTGAGGGCGGCGCGGGAGGACGCTCGGCAGGCGCTGCAGTTGGTGCGCGCAGCCGCTGGCGGAGATGCGGCTGCCTCCAGCTCTGTGCCAGGGCTGCTCAGGAAGTGAGTGGGGGCTGCACTGGCCTGAGTGTCACAGGGGGATGTGGGAGGGAGGGAGGGGCATGGCCAAACATCCGTATCCCCTTTGCTGCCTCCCCATCTGAGCTGCAGGAATGTGTGTGTTTGGAGGCACAGACTTGCTGGGACTTCAGTCGCTGGCACATCTGAGCGGTGGAGGTGGGGACTTGGCAGCTCTCTGGAGCATCTGCTTCCCACTGCACAGACC
The DNA here is from genome assembly GCA_013396695.1 of Sakesphorus luctuosus. Classification (NCBI taxonomy): domain Eukaryota; kingdom Metazoa; phylum Chordata; class Aves; order Passeriformes; family Thamnophilidae; genus Sakesphorus; species Sakesphorus luctuosus. Next base: position 120,150 of record VWZD01002255.1, on the reverse strand, counting down.
ACGATGCTCCCAAAGAACTGCCAGCAGCTGAGGGAAGGGGTTTAACACCATGTCTGTGAACAGGCTCCTGGTGGCAGGAGGCTGTTCCACACGTGGTTGCAATTGTGGGCTAGGTTTAGCCCAAGGGTGGGTTTAGCCCCATGATGCCTGGATGGTGAGCTGGTGCCTCTCCAGAGCCCACCATGGTGGTGCTGGGGTTTTGCACATCATTAATGGGGTGCAAGCAACAGCCCTAAGGGAAGTTAAGAAGCTGAACAGGTTGTGCAGGAGGAAGCATCCAGTGGTAGGGCAGGGTTTAGCAGAGCCATGTGGAGCCCATGAGGGCTCAGCTGTGTGAGAGACCTTTGGTTCCTGGAGCGGGTGTAAGGACCCAGTGGATGCCCTGCTTGCCTGAGGGACTGGCATGCAGTGGGTATTTGCACTTGGGTTTTACTGCATGATAAATCTGCATGGGGACTTGGAGAACATGAACAAGTCCATGCAGAAGGCAGCACTAGTGCTGGGGTGGGAGACTGGCAGCTTGGCTGGTACCAGGCTCTCCAACTTGGCATCCGTGCAGGTACGAGGAGCTGAAGTCACTGGCTGGAGGCCTGAAGGCTGATGCCGATGGAATGGCCTCCAAGGCAGACAAGGCTTATCAGGGCAGCCTGGTGCTCCTCAGCTCCCTGTCCCGCCTGAAGGAGACCGACATCAGGTCCTTTGAGGTGAGGGCTTTGTGCCAGTGGGAACTTTTGTTCTCCCCAATACCCTCCCTGCTACCCTGCCAGCAGCTCAGCCCTTCCCAGGGCTCTGTCCCTGTTGGAGAACCATTGGATATGCATCTACCCACCCTTTTGCCCGTGGTTCCCGGCAAGCACTGGGGAGGTGCTGGGAGCCCATTGTGTCTGTGTTTCAGGGGGAGGCATCCCGGCTGAAGCAGGATGCCAGTGCCCTGCTGAGCCTGGTGGACACCTACATGGCCCAGTACAAGCAGCTGCAGAGCCGCACGGGGCGCTGGGAGGAAGAAACCAAGGAGCTGCTGCGAGGCCAAGAGGGCGAGAGAGCGGTAAGGGATTGCCTGGGGGCTGCATTGTCCTCCAGGAGCTGGAGCTTCGGTGGGATGCCCTTGGCACCACTGCTGTCCTAGCCTGGTTGTCAAACATAGCTCTGCCTGCCTGGTGCAGGATTGTGCCTTTCCTTGGAAACGCAGCCTTGGAGTTTGGTCTTCTGAAGCCAGTGGGAGACCTCACTGTGTGCATGAAGCTGCTGGTGCAGGGTCTCACTGCACATCTCCTCCATGTGAGGCAGGTTGAAGACCTGCTTATGGAAAGATCAAAGCTGAGATGACTTAGGATGGCTGGAGCTGGCTCAGTAGCGCCAGCACAAGCCAGCGGGCTGTGGTAGCCTTTATTCAGAGGCAAGAGCAGGCATTTGGGAACAGCCCAGCTCCTCCCAGACTGCTCTGGCATGTCCCATCCTTCTGTACTGTGTCCTTTATCCACCTGTTGTGTCCCTTTGACCTGTCACAGAAGCTGACACAACTGCTGTCCCGAGCCAACCTGGCCAAGAGCACAGCCCTGCAAGCCGTGAGCGCTGGCAATGCCACCTTCTACGAGGTGGAACAAATCCTGAAGAGCCTCAAGGGTAACTTCCTAGAAACCCTTCCTTTCCTTTTCCACACGGGATCTCATAAAAGTAGTGCAGTTTCATTTCCACGTGTGTTTCTTCCAGAGTTCAACCTGCAAGCAGATGCCAAGAGGAGGGAAGCCGAAGATGCCATGAGGAGGCTGCCCATTATCAGCAATATGGTCACCAGTGCCAGGGAGAAGACAGCCCGAGCCGAAGCAATCCTGGGCAACGCTGCTTCTGAGTCCAAGGCAGCCAGCAGTGCTGCAGGGGAAGCCAAGGAGATCTCTGTGGGGATCCAAGAGGTGAGGACAGGCTGCAGTGCTGTGCTGGCAGAAAAGGGTTTGGAAAGGAGAACTGTGGAAGAAGAGGGTGTGGTTGGCAACTTCATGGTGGAGCTGATGGGTTGACTTTTGCACCTGATGCACTGATTTTTTGGGGCTGAAGTTTCTCTACAGTGGGTCCTGCAGATACCAAAGTTTGGCTGTAGGTCAGTGAGTGTATATGGATCTTTGCAGGTGTGTTTCTTCCAGGAGGATCTCTGGCATCTCACTGTAGCTGCCTTTCAGTGACCAAGAGTGTTTTCCTACTCCCACAGCCTGAGCCACTGGCAGGCTTGAGGGGTCCCAACATTGGTGCTTGTGGGTTCAGCTCCCAGGTGTGTGTTGTAATTCCGGAGGGATTTGCTGATGTGTGCAGGAGAGGTGTGAGCCATGGTCATAGAAACAACTCTCTGGAGCAAATGGTGGGAGAACATGAAGGATGCAGGCCAGTCTGCGGTAATATTGGGTCCCTGTAGGAGGAACCAGTTTCCACCAGCTCTGCATTCCAGTGCACCTAGACTGATTTTGGCCACGCTCTCCCCCTCTGAAAGTGCCTTTGCCTTCCCTAGGAGATTGCCCAGCTGAAGGTGGAAGCCAACCAGACAGCTGATGGTGTCCTTGCCTTGGAGAAGGCAGTGGCCACCCTGCAGCGCGAGGCCAAGGAAGTGGGTGATGAATTTGAGAGGAAGCTTTCGGAGGCTGAGGCAGATGCTGCTGTGATACAGGAGGTGGGTCCCCATCTCCCTTGCCTTGTCCCCATCCCTGCTGACTTTTGGACTTGACTGCACCTTACAGCTGCTGCCTTTCCTCCTTCAGACAGCTCAGGAAGCTCAGAGGGTCCATGACAAGGCTGGCCAGGCAGGGGTGGCTGTGCAGGAGACACTGAGTGCCCTGGAAGAGCTGCTGCACATGATGAGTAGGTTTGGTGACATCACTGTGGGATGTAGATGGAGACAGGTCCACACTGGGGTGTAGGGAGTTTAGTGGGAAGCTGCCTCAGGTGATGCCTGTGAACAGGCTGGGCGTTAGGGTGGAGATGAAGCATCTAGAAAGCCTCCATCCCTGCTTTCCTATCCCTTGTTTTCCTCCTGTTCAACAGGCCAGCCTGGCGCTGTGGATGAGGATGGCCTGAGGCAGCTCGAGATGAACTTTAGCAAAGCCAAAACCAGGAGGAACCGGCTGAAGGCAGAGATGTCTGAGCTGGAGCAGACAGCAGCGCTGCAGAAGGCCCGGGTGCGGACGCTGGAGGCCAGCATCGATGAGATCCTGGCCGAGATTAAGAACCTGGAGGATATCCAGATGAGTCTTCCTCCAAGCTGCTACAATACAAAAGCCATTGAATTGCCATGAGCAAGCTCTGGAAAGGCGGCAGCACCTGCCAGGCTGAAGGCAGGATAGCCTCCCCAAATCTGGCAGGACTGGCTGCGTTTGATTGTGTTGAACTGATCCTTACCCTCAATTTCAGTGTGGCAGATGAAGTTCACAGTGTCACACTGACCCTGGAGAGTCCCTGATTTTTCAAAGTGCTCCGTCCCTCACTTGTGGGAGGAAGGAGACACCTGGTTTGTGAAGGTGCTACTGGCTGAAGAACAGCCCCATTCCTATAAAATTTCTCTGAGGTGCAAGTGGGCATTGCATGGTGTCAGCCTTGGGAGTTTGCACAGTTCAGAGCCTGAAGGTCATGACTGAGAGGTTCTCCTCTCTCCAGCCCCTGTGGATCCCCTCTCCTGGTCAGGCACACACAGAAGAACTAGAGCCTCTGTCCTTCCTTTTGACACTGCCGTCACCTTCTGCTCCTCATGTTCTCGGTGAGGTCTTCCTCACCATCAGTAGCTCGGTAAGCAGCATGCAGAGACAGATGGGAGAGATGAGTTTAGAGCTCTGGTATGGCTGGTGCTTCATGTGATGTTCTTCTCCCAGCCTGCCCATTCCTCACCTTCCTGGGAGTGGTGCAGATGTGGTTTTGCTGTGGCTCAGAGCTCTGGCACCGACCCTTTTCACGCAGCTGCAGGTATTCCACGGTGCTTCTCGGTGAGATGGTTACTGTTTACTAAAGAGGAGGGAAAAAGAGCTGCCTTTGAGCTCACAGTGGTGTGCTGGATGGAGGGAGAGAGGGTCTCAGGCTAGCAGAGAGAACTGCTGGAGCTCCTGAGCTGGAAAGTCTTTCCTACATTACCTGCTCCCTTCAACCAGGAGGAGTATCCCTATTCTTTTTCCTACACTTCTCAGGTCCTAAAGCCCCCTGCGGGATGGCTTTCCTGTCAGCACTCCTCCTGGGCAAGCACAGGTCTCCTTACCTCCTTCTTCCATGCTCAAGCACAACCTTTCCTTCCAAGACTGGTCCCTTTGGTACCAGGCAGCTTTCTGAGTGTCCCAGAGCCCAGGAGAAGCAGGTGGTGTCCCCAGGACCCTGCAGCACTTGTCACAGGAATGGGGCCTTTCTCCAGGGGTCTGCAGCCTTGAGCTCTCGTGTCTGAGAGCCCTGTCCCATGCTGCTGCAGTGTCTGCACCCCAGTTTGGTCAGCTGAAAAATATTGAAGATGCCTTGAATGTGTTTCTGCCTCTGGTTTGGTGCTGCCCATCCCTTCTCCCCTTCTCCTGTGATGTTTCTCAGAGGCTCAGGTGGTTCTCCACAGGAGTTTCCCATTGCACATCTGAGCAGAGCTTGGAGGAGCCAGAGACCACAGTGCTCCCTTCACCCACCTGTGGCTTTCCTGTGGGTCCAGCTGCATTTTGACACCACTCCTACCTTTCTTTAGATGTTCCTGCAAGGGGGAAAAAAGATTCAGGGGGAAAATAAAGGTGTTACCACATGCTGAAAGTCAGCTCTGTGGGGTGGTGAAAGAGGAGGGCCTGGTTGGAGGAGGACACTTTGGGGACTCACCCCTCCTTGTTTCTGATTCTCTGGATAAAGCAGCATCTGTGCTTTTGCTTAATGATATACCAAGTATTATGTCTGCCTTACACTTTTATTTAAGTGAGATGTATTCTTGCCCATGGCCTGTGTTCCTTCTCTTGTTGTATAGCATAGGGACAGGTATTATGGACCTGGTATTTTTCCGTGAGTTGGTTTTTTTGTTAGGGAGAAGGTCAATAAATGATGAATACTTTTGGCTGGATCTTTCCTCTGGATTTATTTTCTCAGGCTCTCTGATTTGGGTGGGTTTGGCCATGGGTTATCCCAGCAGTGCAGCCATTTGCTAACTGTGTGCTGACTCTGTCTTGGGGCTGTTTTAAAATGACACCAGGACCATCTTTGTTTTGTTTTGTTTATTACATAATTTAAACATTTTGCTGATAAACTTCTTTTGTCAATGACTGTTTTTCTTCATATAGCAACAGGAAAAAAAAAGGCTCCAAAACTTTTGACAAAGGTGAAATCGGTGGCATGACAACTTCAACCCTTTTCCCTCCCCCCTTTATTTATTTTTTCCCCCCAAAGGCGTTTGAAGTTCATTTCTCTTTCAGCAAATTGCACTGTTTAAAAGTGGAGGTTCAAAGACCAAAACCCACGAGCTTCTTCCCACCCCTCCCCTGCCCCCTGGAAACCCCGATCCTCACCTCCCTGGCAGTCACATGGATCATCACAGATGATTATTTTTTCCCATACCCACCCAAAGACACTTTTCTAAACCAGCCCCAGAGCTGAAGGACCTATTACAAACCCCCCATCCCACCCCCTGTACTGTGAGTTTTGCTGAGCTGATACACAAAGGCGCAGGTAAGACTAGTCAGATGGAATATACTCATCATCTGTACCACAACACTATGTCTCTAAGCCATGCCATCCTAACCATGGCCGGGTGGGAAGCACTGGCATCCCCCACGTCCCATCTCACATACCTGAGGGAGGGAGGCAGGATCAGAGGTGGCTCTCGGACATGTCACCTTCCTTCCTTTCCCATGTCCTTTGTTTTACTCTCCTGTGTATTTCCTCAGTGAGAACCCACTGTCTTTCCTCCCCCTTCAAAGAGGAGTCGCTCCCCCAGGAGGTCCAGCCCTCCATGTGTGTTTTGGAGGCTGGTTGGCACCACTGCTGCTTCTCCAGCTCAGAGATAAGACACACAGGGAGGTCTGGCAAGGAGGGAAGGCTGCTGTCTGGAATGACTTCCATGTTGGGGTGGAGAGGAAGGGGAGACTGACAAAGTGAATATGTGACAACAAGGGGTGGAGAGCAGTCCAGCGACTGGTTACGTGTGTTGGGCATCTCCTGGCTGAGGTGTCCCAGCAAGGGCACCTGCCCAGCATGGCATCTAAGGGAGCTCAGGGGGGTGATGGTCACCAGCTCAAACTGGCTGCAGACCGTCCTGGAGGTGTCCCACACACTCGCCAACCTCTTTGCTTTGGCATCCCCAAATCTTCTCATCCCATGGCATACATATGGAACCATCTGAAGATACCAGAGCTGGTCCTCAGAGACTCGGTTGCTGAATTTAGGACAGTTCCCGAACAAACCTCACCATGCAGAGGGAAATCCCTGGCAAGGAAAGACCTCTTCTGCCTTTTGGGTGAGTCACATCACTTCTGTTGCTTGTGATTTCCCTTTTGGGAAGGGCTATGCCCTCCTGATAAGTTGTCAGCTACTACTCCTAAAACACTGCCTGCTGCAAGGACCCTGTGGCTGTGGCCTGCCTTGTTTTGTCCAAAGCTGTTTGCTGTTCCAGGGATGCCAGCAGCACCCAGCAGGTCAAACTTAGTGCAGTCTCAGCTTTGGAGCTTCCATCAGAGTACTTTGTGGGGTTTTAAGAGACAAAGTAGAGGAAATTTCACATCTTTCCTTGAAATGTCCTGGAGGACTCTAAGCTACAGGCAGCAGGGCTCTACCTGAAGCAATACAAGGTTAGATTGAGCAAAGGGAGAGGAGAAGGTGAGAGGTAATCCTTCCTTGTGGCTGTGACCTTCCCCAAGAGCTGTGCAGGGTCTTACACCCCAGGGATGCTCAGCAGGACATGGGCCTGCTCCAGCAACCCTCCTCTCCACAAGGCTTCAGTAACTGCTCCATGTTACCTGCCCTGCTTTTACTGCCAGCATCTCCACCAGGGTCCATCCCCAGCATCCCCAGACACATCACAGGCAGGAGAGCAGGGCCTGGCATGTCCCGAGGGGCGTGCAGAGTAGCCACAGCTGGTTTGGGAGGGGGAAAGTATCATGCATTTAATGAGCTCTTCCAGGAGAGAAAGAGAGTAGGAGTGGTGGGAGAAGGGGGAAGTTTACAGACAAAAATGGAGATCTAGAGGCCAGGGGATGGGGATGGGGATGGACCCAACCAGCTTTGGGGAAAACTGTCACCAGAGGCTTTGGCTCACCACCTGCTTCTTTTTGCCTTGTTTCTTGGCTCTATAAATGACAGATCCCTTTCTAGGCGCTGTGGGTTGGAGTAGAGCATCACCCCAACTCAAGTCACCCTGGGAGAGGTTTGAATTCTTGCAGCCAAGGGAAGGTGACACATGACATCCTCTCTGCAATGCTTTGTCAGTGATGATTGCCAAAGCCTCTGCTCCCCTTTAGAAATGCCCTCTCCATGATTTTGCAGGACCAGGAGGAGGATTTTGTTCTATGTTGTCCTGCTGCCAGCCTGGGAGGCTCACCTGCCATGAGGCACTGAGCCAGTGCCAACCAGAGTTTGGTTGGTCACCGTGTCGAGAGGTTCAAAGGGCTTGCACTAGAACTATTTAATTATAAAAAAATCCACCTGGATTTATTGAGCTTCAGTTCTGTAGGATGTTGCAGAAGAGGCAGCCCCTGCTCTGAGCATGCTGGGAGTATGGACCAGGGGGACCATTTCCCAGGGCCATGTTGGGAGGGGGTGCCACACATCACTCTCTTACCGATCCCTCCTCCCTCCTCACGTATGCAGGGCAGGGCAGGGCAGGGCAGTGCCCCAGACAGAGACCAGACTGTTCCCTGGACATTGCTGCACGATGGAGTGTTGGTGCTGGGGTGAGAGGCAGACACGGGCAGGAGGCCATGGTATGGGGAGAGAGATGGAGACACGGACTGAGAGAGAGAAAAAAGAGTGATGGAGAGCTGCAGGCAGGCGGGACACGAGGGCTGTCTCGCTGCAAGGCCTCTGGCTCTTAACCAGAGGCATTGATGTAGAGCTGGCTCTTGAGGATGTAGTCAATGACAGGCTGGCAGAGGTAATCCACAACGTGTCCATCCCCATGCTGCAGGGCCAGTCTGGGGGCATGGGGGGAGAGAAAATGGTCAGAGTCCTCTTGGATGGGTCAGGTGTCCATGTGAGGACACATGGAGGGGCTGGCTGGGGGCACCCTGCTGTCCCCACAGTCCCCCTGCACCACCCACCTGCTTTTGGTGGAGCTGACGACTGACATGGGGTGGTTTGAGTCGTCCTTCACCACCAGGATGTTGTTCTGCAGGGGAAGGGGGAAAGAGGAGTGAAGGGATGGCTTGAAAGCAGGTGTCTGTCCCACCAGCCTCCCCACCCTGCTGGCCTCATCTACCCATTGCTCATCCCACCCAACAGCTGAGAGAATTTGACCCTGAGACATTTTGTGCCCTGGGGCAGAAGTGCTCTCCTGGGTAAACAGGGGCTGCAGGTCCTCTCACAGCCTTCCCAGGCCGTGTGTGCGTCCACTTACTTTGTACTTGCGGAGGATGGAGGAGTGGTTCATGATCCGGTCGGGGTCTGCTCCATCCCGGGGCACCACCACGATCCCAAACTCCCCGACGATCACTTCCATCTAGGAGCAACCCAAAGTGTGGAGAGGTTTATAATCACCCCCCACAAAACCTACCACTGTCTGCCAACCCCTGCCACTCTGTGAGAGCTGGACTGTAGTCTGGGTGGAGATGGAAGGTGAGTTTGAGGCTCTGTCAATAGCCTTTGGCAGGAACATGGAATTATCAAGGCAGGTGGTCTGCAGTGGATGAGATAAAAGGCATGGGGTTAAATCCTGTTACTGGGTGTTGAATTCAGGCTTTAAGGAGAAGTTGTGGTAGAAGGAGGTGGCAGCAGAAGGGGTTGCCTGAGGAAGACATTTTTGCATCCTTTATGCTGGACTTCAGGACTTGCCTCATCTCAGGTTTTCCAGCCTTTCAGAGGAGATATCTGCCAGCTAATTGCTTTAAAAAACTTTGGACTCAAGGTCTGGTGACTGAGTTTATAAATGGTTGATAGGTTTGAGAGAGGTTTGTGCTGACTGCTGGATTTCAGTGAAGAGCCAGGGAAGGTCCCATAGCCAGCACTGCTCTGACTGCCAGGAGCAGCATGTGGGTCATGAACCCATCCTCTCTCCAGGGCTGGTGTTCTCCAATGAAAATGGGGCTTCTTCAGGCAAGGACCAACAGTAAAAGCTGTTGATTTGACTCTAAATATGTTTAATTTCTAATGTCTGGGCAACTTTTGTAAAGCTCTTTTTTCCTACCTGCACACCTCACTCTGCTGTGATTGGCATCTACTTGATCCTGGCCCCTTCTGAGGGACAAGGAGGCAAAGCACAGCCTTTGGAAAACCCTTGGGATGGGCTCACCCTGCATCCCAGATTCCATCCTCTGAGTGAGCAGTGAGTGGGAGCAGGGCTTGGGACTGTGCAAGCCCTGGGGAAGTGCATGGGGGAGGTGAGAGGAGGTTGGGAAGGAGGAGGCAGCAGAGGTGGTGGGCACAGCTCATCATCCCAAGAGACGTGAATGGCTCCCAAGAGCACTGGGTGTGGGAAGCCGAGGAGGAGGAGGAGGAAGAGGAAGGGACCCTGGGGAAGAGGAGCAGGGAGGGGTGCCCAGCAGTGGTGACTCACATCTGCCTCGTTCCAGAGACCAGGGATGCAGAAGGACTCCAGCAGGTCACTGCCACAGAGCAGTAAGATGCGAAGCTCTGAAGGAAAGGAGAGAAGTTCACAGGAGGGAGCACATGAGCCTGAGCAGGCACCAGTTCCACAACCTGAGGTTTGGCTTTGTAGCTCGGCAAGAAAGTTGTGCTGTGGGAAGGAGCTTTCTGCTCTGATGGGCCCATACAGATTAAATTATGGCACAGCTACCAGAGAAAAGCCATAAACCCACTCAGAGGGGTGGGAAGAGGCAGCTGCATGGGAAGGTGCCTCCCTGTTTGCCATTTCCAGGTCGCCAAAGCCTTTGGGCTCTGCATGGTGTCAGTGCTAGGATGGCTGTAGTGCCAGGCTGTATGTGAACTTGCCCATGAAATGGGTCTCAAAGCCACCAGCAATCTCCCCACACAGAGCTCTGGGTGGTGTATGGTGGGGCCATGTGTGTGGCAGCCTGGTGGGTCTAAAACCTTAAAGGGCTTTAGAGGAAGGGGTAGCTGAAATCCTTCCTACTGCCATTCAAGGCTTTGCAGGGCTGCAGTCAATGCAAGGATGGGGTTGACACCACCATGGGAGGGCAAGTCTGATGGCACTTGGGGTGACTGTCATGGCATGATGCCATGGCACATCTATGCCAGTGCTGGGAGCCACAGCCGCACTGCTCACTCCCTTATTTTGGCTGCTGTTTGCCAACAGGGCCAGGCTCAGCCCAGTTTAGCACCACTCTTGTTCCACCCTGAGCCCCGGGATCTGGCACCAGGGTGAGATGATCCTGTATCCCTCACTTGCCACTAGATCTGCTGTACAGCAGCTCCCGAGCCACACAGTGCTGGCCCAGAGGAGCTGGAGCTCCTCGTGTGGAGGGGGGCTGTGCACTCACCAATCTCCTCATATCTCATCACTGTTCCCAGGTTGGCATTTTCATCTGAGAAGGGGAAGAAAAAGAGAGGTGCTGGTGCCTGGCCTGGCACAGGGGGCTGGGAGGAAGGCTGAGGGCTTGGGTTGACACTGGACCTTTACATACCCACAAAGGTGAAGCGCTCCATGGGTGGGCGAACGCAACAAATCCGGCTCAGGCTTTCTCCCACCTTCCCCAGGATCTTTGCTGAAGGTGAAGAATGAAAATTTATGGGAGAGAGGCAATGCAATTAACCTGTACAAGCCCTTCAGCCACCCTGGTTCTGCAAGATGCTCCTGTGCAGGAACTGCTCCCAGCATCTCCCTGCCACCTCCTTTCACGATCTTAACTCCTCAGTGTTACCCTGTGCCTTGAAGGGACCAGCTGGACAGCCAAAATCACTAAGAAAATCACAAGATGTCCATTTTAATAGGATTTAAGTAATGTTTCCTCTTCTCCCCAGCTAATACCTTCATGTCCCATATCCCACTGGTTTGTAGGAGATCCAGCTACATCATCTCTCCTGCCAGTTCCTCCCCTGTGTGCACCCTCTGGGTACCAGGTACCTTTTCCTTTAGCTGCTCTCACTACCTGGACATCATCCAGCTGAAGTCCAGTGAGATTTCACAGCCAGTTTAAGCTGTCCTTGGCTCCCCTTGCTGGACTGGAGGGTAACTTCTCCACTGCACCCCCACCCCACCCCAGGCTTGGTGCACAGAGCCAGATGAGCCAGCTGTCCAAAGATCAGGTGATGGAGCACTGTTCCTAATGCATGGCAGCCCTGGCTGGGAGGTGAGGGGCCAGTAGTCATCCCCTCTTCCCTACCCTGGTGCCACCTACCTGCAGTGGGCTTGTTGGAGACGTTGTTGTTGTTCTGGTAGATGTTCTGCGAGGACTCGTTCTGGGGCTGGCCTATCACAGGGGTGATGGAAGGTGTGTTGACGTTGGAGAGGATGCATCCAGTCACTCTCTGCAAGGAGGGAGAGATGTAGCTGGAACAGTGTCTTCACCCCAGCAACCTCCCAAAGCCTTTTTGTCCCCATAGCGAGCCTCCCCACCCTTGGCTCAAGGTCACCTTCAGTGACAGGTCTGTCCAAGCTCACTTTAGGATCTGCAGTCCCTTGGGCCCAGAGTGAGCAGGACCCTGTGGATAAGGACTTGTGATTAAGGTAGTATTAAAGTTTTGTGTGGAGCCATGAGGCTGGCAAGGAGCAAATGAGTCCTCTTCTCCTTCACAGTCCCTCCGGGAGAAGGAAAGCCTGGCCAGCAACTCCCTGGCTTCAACATCATGGCCCTTGGATGCACTGGATGTTCTGCTGGGCTGGTTAATGCTACACCTGTGCCTCCTGTCTGGGCTGCCCATAAGTTTGCATGATGCTCTTTCACCCATTTCCCATCTTTGGTTTTCTTGCTACATCCAATGTGCCAGCAGCCCTGCTTCCCCCATTCCTGCCATCACTGAGGGCAGTCACCTTCTTCTGTGGCTCTCAGACCTGCCTGGGTTTTGGAGGGGCTTTTTCTCCTGGGGTTTGTGCTCTCAGGGACTTGCCAGATGCTGAATTTTCCCCCCGAGTTTCTTGGTCAGGTTCATACAGCAGTTTTGGCTCAGCTGGTGAGTGGAGAAGCCCATCCATCTCTCCTTCTCCTCAGGGAGGAGCAAGCAGGCAGCATTAATGATTTGGCTTGTGCCCATCCCTCCCCTCACTCTGCCTTCACCTCTGCCCTTCTCCTGGTGTTCCTGGGTCCAGGATGACTGCTGTCTCCAGCTGGAGGGCTCAATTTCCTTCCAGCATCAGGGCAAGGAGCTCAAAGTGGCTGTGACAATGTATGTTGCACCTCTTCCCAGTCAGAATCCCGCAGATGTTCCTGTAAGTTTTCTCTCAGCCTGTCTTAGACATGTTTTGGTTGTCCATGTGCTGGTGGAAGAGCAACCCCATTTCTGCTCCCTCCCCTTGCCCTCACCCCTGGGTACACCCATGGCCTGGGTGCTGCCTCACCTTCATCAGGTCACGGTGGTGTTCCAGCACACTGCAGGTGGTCTGCCAGGTGTCCTGGTAGCACTCCCAGGGGTCCACCCTGCAGGGAGCACAGAAAGGCAACAGCGTTGGCTGATGGCCACCAGACCTCCTGGCTGTACCACTTCCTCCCAGCCAGGCTGGCCAGCAGTGCCAGGAGTGCCCACCATTGCTCCCACAGGTGTGTCATGGTCCGTGTCCTTCCTCCAGCCCTTCCATCCAGCTCTCCCTGACAGTTCTGGGGCATGAACATGTGCCAGGGCTCCTTCCATGCTTGGTACCCAACTAACCAGCTTTCACTTGGCTTGGATGTGACTACACATGTCACAACCCTATTTCTGAGGGCAGCCCCAGATGTTTATGGTTCCACCTCAGCCACCAGATGCCACGTGGTGACCATGGGTAGGTGAAAGTCTGTGGGCTGGTGCTGCAGGTATGGAAGGTGAAGGTGCCACAGCACAAGGCTGGGGTGGGCTGGGTGACTTTGAGCCTCACCCAGGCACCACAGGCTGAGCAGGGGGCTTGCAAGACCTCCTGAATCCCAAGAGCTCCCTTAAAGGGTGGTCTAACCCTCCCATTGGTTCTCTGCTGGACGGGGAGAGGAAGGTCTCTGAGTCAAGCTTGGGCTGAGAGAGGAGGAGTCCATCCTGGAGCTCTGCCAGCTGGTGGCATCTCTGCTCTGCGTGCAGGCCTTTGCCACTGCTGTGTGGGGAAGGGGCAGGGGCTGCTGGTGTCACAGCAGGTGGGGGTTGTGCCACTCACCTGATCCAGTCAGAGGACTGGACAGCCAGTTGGCACATGGTCAGGCGGTGCCGGCTCGAGACCAGACCCTGCAAGAGAGGGTGATGGAGGAAGAGTTATGGGAGGCAAACATCATGCCCTGGCCAGCCTGGGCTTGCAGACCATCCTGGGGCAGAATATCAGGCTCACTCAGGTGAGACAGGCCAGAAGGATTCGTTCCTGCCCACAAAAATTTATTTAAGCTCCTGTTTGCTGGAAGGGAGGAGTTCCTGCTGGGCCTCAGCGCTGGCTGTGCACAGGGTGGTGAGGTTTGCTCAGCACCACCACTCCCAGCCCTCTGCTGCAGCAGGGCCAGAGCTGGGGGGATGGTTTCTTGGTTAAATTTCTTCAGCTTTCAGGAGAGGACGAAACCCTCCACTCCTAATTTGGGAAGTGCTTTTAAAGGCCACTGTTTACATAGTTTCCATCCCCGCAAACAAAGTAAAATTAGCTTCAAAATAATTCAAACAAGCAAACAAAAAAAGTATCCAGCAAGATGGCCACCACTGTTTTGGGTGAGAATGTTTCTCTTTGCTGTCTAGTGCTTTGGTTGGTTGTAGGGTCTTGCTGTGGTTTTTATCTAAAATGTGAGTGGTTCCATCCTCTCCCTCCACTCCAGGATTTTTCCATGGTCAGGAGCTGCCCCAGGCAGAAGATCATAGAACAGAATCATAGAATGGATTGGGTTGGAAAAGACCTCCGAGATCATCAAGTCCAACCCTTGGGCCAACTCCAGTCCCTTTACCACATCATGGCACTCAGTGCCACGGCCAAGCTCAGCGGAAAAACCTCCAGGGATGGGGAATCCACCCCCTCTCTGGGCAGCCCATTCTAATGCCTGATTATTCTCTCTGGAAAGAATTTTTTTCTGCTCTCCAACTTCAATTTCCCCTGGCAGAGCTTGAGCCCGTGCCCCCTTGTCCTATTGCTGAGTGCCTGGGAGAAGAGACCAACCCCCACCTGGCCAGAACTTCCCTTCAGGTACTTCTAGACAGTGCTGAGGTCACCTCTGAGCCTCCACCTAAAATGGACATGAAGGGACCATGGGTCAGGCAGTGCTGCCCAGGGCTCACCCTGCTTTCAGAGACACCACTGCACTAAGGAGGCAGAGAGGGGAACGAGGACAACCCACCGTCTTCCCATAGGAGTCGTGCACGGGCGAGACGATGCCACCGATGACGATGAAGCGTCCGGTCTTGTGCAGGTAATCCCGGGCTCTCTCTGCAGGGGGAGGACAAGGAAAGAGGTGCAGGGGGTTTAGCTGGACCCCCTGAGCTCTGCAATGCCTTGGCACCCACCAGCCGTGCCCCAGCCAGTCCCTCAGCAGCCTCATGGCTCTTAGACCGCTCCCTGCCTGTGCCAACACCTCGTGCTGCCCTGGTCCAACAGACTTGCCACAGTCCCTCCAGCCTTGCACCCATTCTCAGACTGGCATTTCCAAAAGGTGGCATTTGAGGATAAAAAAGCTGGCAAAGAGTTGCTGAATTCACATGATCTCCTATGTGCCCACCCCAGCTATTGAGACAGCAGCGAGAAAAAAGAAGATAGAAAAGGTAAAAGCCAAAGGGAGATAAGATTGATGAGTCATTAGGAAGAGCTTTTTTTTTTCCAAAGCAAAGGCTCTGTAAAATATTTTGCATTTGCAAAGAAAGAGAACATTTCTGCAACTAAGGTGATTTTGGGATCTGACAGCCATCCCAAGATGTCACTGTGCATCACATCCTTCAGCCACCCTGCTCGGGGGCTGGCGCTTCTCCAGGGAATGCAGAGAAGTCCTGCCTGAAGGACTGGTGCTCTCTGGTGCAGCAGGGTTGGGAGGGACAGTTCAGGGAGCCTTCCTCCCCCTCTCTACCTGCACCCAGCCTCAGTGGTGCCTCTCTTCCTCTCCCATGCCCTCATTTCTGCTCTGCTCCAGGGCAAAAATGCAGCTCTGAAATGATTCGAGAGTTCCCTTGCAATGGCTTGAGATGAATGAGGGGCCCTCGTGCACTGAGGGAGGTGAGAGGGGCTGAGCAGGGCTGGGAGGTTGGGATATCTTGGGGACAGACTTTTTATTAGGGCCTGTAGCAATAGGGCAAGGAGTGATGGTTTAAAATCTAAAGATGGTTGGACAGGGCTTGGAGCAACCTGGCCTGGTGTGCGTGGCAGGGGGTGGAACAAGATGAGCTTTAAGGTCCCTTCCAACTCAAAATTCCAGGATTCTCTATCACTTGGGCAAAATGATTGCTTTTCTTCTGAATTTTGAAATTTCTGCTGGGGAATATTGTTCAGCTATTGTCAGCTAAAAGTCAATTAAGGAAATAT
Source organism: Sakesphorus luctuosus (assembly GCA_013396695.1). Taxonomy (NCBI): domain Eukaryota; kingdom Metazoa; phylum Chordata; class Aves; order Passeriformes; family Thamnophilidae; genus Sakesphorus; species Sakesphorus luctuosus. The sequence goes on along the minus strand of VWZD01002255.1, from coordinate 104,444 downwards.
AATTGCCATGGACCTTCTTTCCCCCCTGGAGGGTGTTGAGCAGCCCCAGGTCTCTGTGGGAGCCTGTGGGAGATTTGCCATCCTCAATAAAACCTCAGACTCACCCCAAATCCTCCCCCTGGCTGCCTTCCCAGCTCTTGTGCCCTGGGTGCACCAGCCTCCAGAGAGGGAAAAGCAAGCTTAAATCATTCTGTAGGTGCAGGGAGTAAAATTCAATTCCCTGAATTAGATGTACCAAAATTATTCCTCCCTGCCCTCAAGATCCTGGGGTAGCACATGCAGAAAAACACAGTATTCTTGGGTGGTTTCTCTTTCATGGGGAAGGAAGACCCAGGATTGATGGATTGTTTACCTTTCTATCATAGTGGAACTTAAAATATGAATTAAAACAAAAAGGAAATTCTCTAAGAAGAAAGATGCTGTTCAGTTTTAAATGAACACAAACACATCCTTTCATTATTCCCTGCTTTGCTCTGACTTGATTTTCCTTGCCAGAAGAAGATGAAAAACACTGATCTGTTCATGTGTGGCACATTTATAAAGCTCACTCTTAAGACAAGCCAAACAACCTACACATAACCTGTGCTTCAGGAATGGCTGATGGTATTAATTTGCCTTGAGTTTTTGGTGACAGATATATCTAAAAGTTGGGATCTGCATTTCCAAGAGCTTGTTGTCTGTCTCAAATAAGTAAGTATGGAAAAAACCCCACATTGACCAATAAATCCCGGCAAGGGAAATATTTGGGCAAACATGGGCAGTGTGGTGTAGGAAATGGAGGGCTGAGCAGGAAAGGGAAGACCTGCTCTCTGGTCCTGCCTTGCCTTTGCAGAGCACTTTTTCACATCCCAGCCTGGTCCATTCTCCCTTTGGGGGGCAGAGCATTCCATTTGCTTGCAGGGCTGTGTCCTCTGGCTTGTTTGTGTAACTGTCAGCTAAGCCAGACCTTCACAGTCATCCACTTCAAAGCCAAAGCCTTTAAAAAGATTGCATTTTCTTAAATGACACATCAAATCCTGTTTGGAGAGGAGCTGTGCCACCGGTGGGGCTGGCAGGGTGACAGGAGCAGCCACCTTCACTGCTGGGATGGTGGCAGAGGATGTGGGGAAGGTGACACTGTGGCTTCAGGGTGGCACAGGTAAGACACTGAGGTGCTGTAGCATGTCCAGAGAAGGGAATGGAGTTGGGGAAGGGTCTGGAGCGCAGGTGTGATGAGGAGCAGCTGGAGGTGCTCAGCCTGGAGAAAAGGAGGCTCGGGGGTACCTTCTCATTCTCTGCAATCCCTGCCAGGAGAGGGGAGCCAAGGGAGGGGTCAGGCTCTGCTCCAGGGAACAGGGACAGGACAAGAGGAAGTGGGTTTAGATTGAATATTAGGAAAAATTTCTTCACAGGAAGGGTTGTCAAGTGCTGGCACAGCTGCCCAGGGCAGTGTTGGAGTTCCCATCCCTGGAGTGATTTAAAAGCTGTCAAATGTGGCATTTGGGGACAGGGGTCAGTGGTGGCCTTGGCAGTGCTGAGGGAATGGCTGTACTCAATCTAAAGGGTAAAATCCAACCTAGATTCTGTGTTTTATAGTTCTAAAATTGCAGTGTTAGTTTGCAGCATCTTGGTGTGTCCTCACTGCAATCATGATGTTGTGTTTAAAGCTTATTTTTATTTCTTTAATGGTTTGAATCTTCTTAGTCTGATTTACTTCTCAGTGGCTGAAAGGACCACAGGCCTCCATTGCCAAGCCTACCTCGAGTCCTACCTTTGTACAAGGTGAGACAAAACTGCTTTAGCTCTTCTAATGGACCTTGAGGATGCTGGTGGTTCATTCCCCACCCTGGCATGAGGTGACTCCTGGCACAGCCTGTGCTCCTGGCATGTGCAGGAGGAGGTTGGGTCTCAGCATCTTGAAATGGTGGGTGATGAGAGACAGGGCTCCATGTGAGGAGCAACTTGGAGCTGGGCAACAAGGACAGGGAGATGGGATGGAGGTCACAGCTGGCACAGAAAGGGCAAAGTGGCTGAGTTTCCTGCTGTCCTTGGGTCTCCCAGCCTGAAAGGGGGGTTGTGCAAGGCGTGAGGCTGAGCTGAGGAGCTTCACACCCAAGCACAGCACTGGTCATTCTTCTGGGTTTCTGCAAACAGGACTCTGGATTTGGTGGTCATTGCTTCGAACTGCTGTGCCTGCTTTGATCTTGCAGTGCTTTCTCCAAGCCCTCAGGCCCATGTTATCAGAAAAGACCTTTTTTTCTCGAAATTTGCTGTGTCTCTTACACAAAATATTCTGCTTGTGGATAGCAGGGTCCTGGTCTCCTGCAGGCACTGAGACACTGCAGTAGCTTTGTATTCTGGCCCATTCATTGTCCTTGAGCTCAGCCTTCTGTTATGGCTTCCCAGCCCTTTCCCAGCCCATTCTTGCCTATTGAATGATGTCCAGAGACTGTGCCAGACCTAGAAATCCCCCTCTGGTATTTTCATTTTCTATGGGCACTTTATATCCTGCCCCACCAACACAAGGATGTCGGCTCAGAAGAGAAAAACTCATTCCTTTTCCGGTGTAAATTGCCTGTAATGCTCCAGGCAGCCTCGATGGCTTTTAAATGTTGTTGACATAAATGAAGTAGCAGTGATGGACCCTGCCAAGACATGCATTAGCCCACGGGCAGTGCTTGAGTGATGGGAAGCTCTCAGCTGTGGCTCCTCGGCCCCATGCCTGGAGGTCGGTGTGTGACCTTAGCCTGGCTGTGTCAGGGAAGGAAGGGACAGGGGTGACACCTGGACTCATCCCAAGCACTGGTGACACTTCCCTGCCACCCCAGCCCAGCTCTGCTCGGCTGCCCTGCAAAGGCACTTCAAATATTTTTGGCTCTGCTGCTCTCTGGTGAGATGACAGTGGGGAAAGACCAACCAGAGGACACACTTCAGGGCTACAAAAATGAGAAGTGGTGATGTTGCCCAGATTGAATGAAAAAATACCATCCTGCTTCCCCAGCAGAAAATCAGTCCTTATTTAGGAGATGTTTCTTTTGGAGGTTCTCACGGAATGTGTTTCAGTTCCTCTGGCACTGCTCCATCACCTAAATTGACATTAATGAAACCAAATATTCTTCGTGTTCAATTTTTCAAGGTGTAATTTCAAATTTTATTTGCTTTGCCTTTGTACCGGGTTCATCCACACCCCTAAGAATTCCTTTTTCCTTTTATTTTTTTTTTTAACAGAGTGAAGCCACCAGCCAGCTCTGATTTATGCCCTTTTCCCCAGGAGGGATCGAGGCTGCAGCTCACACGCACTCTGTGCCACGTTTCCAAAAACACTCACGGGGTAGTGAGGAGGTAAGTTTTGCACAGCCTTCATCACTCTTCCCCAGGAGCTGGGGTGGAGAAGGTGCACAGCCACAGGTGATGGAGAAGGCAAAACCATTCCCCAGGTGTCTCATTTTTATTGCAAGGACTTTGGCCTCCAACACCCCTGGAGGGGAGGTGGGATGTGGCCAGCAGGTGGTGAGGGCAAGGCAGGCGCTTTCCCACTCTCCTGCAGGGGAGAGTGACCCAGATATGCCAGCACACTTTGTTTTATTCTCAATCTAGCAGCACTTGCAGGACCTAAATAGTCTTTCCAGAGCCCAGCTTTGGCACAGAGCCAGCAGTTACTCTCAGCCTAATTGAATGATGTCTGTGTGTGTGTGTCTGTGTATATATAACCCCTCTGAATGCCAGATCAGGGATGTATTGATCAGAGGTGCCCTCCTCTCAAAGCCCAGCTGTCCTGCCTGTCCCAGGGCCATGTTCTCTTCCCCAGTCAGTGTCTTCACACACCCATCACCCACAGTCACACCTTGGTTAAAGCTGGGAAAACCATGGGCACCTCCCTTCCCTGAGCTTCCCAAAGGGACATTTCTATTAGAGCAAGCCCTGACTGCTCTTCGAGGGAGGTTTCTCCTTTAGGAAGAAGAGTAACTCTTCACCATGGGGTTGCCCCTTTCCAAGGCAAGCCTGGGGAGAACCCAGAGTGTCCCACTGACCCACATAGCCTGTCCTGCCTTGAGCTCTGTGTCTCTTAGACAATCTCAGTCAGGTTCCCAGGAGACTTTTGGTTGGTGGAAAAATCCCATTAAGCCCCCTAATGCTTAATGATTTTCATCTCTGAGCTAATTGCTGTGTTACACACTTTCCCCCACACCTTTAGTCCATGACTGCACCCAGGCACTGTAGAAATAACAAATTTGGGAAGGATTTCCATACTCAACATCTTCAGCTGTTGCTGCAGAGTGTTTTATTGGCTTTTCATAAGCACAAAAAAGCACTGGCCACCAAATATCTCAAGACTTGTGGTGGAAGTGGAGGCTGAGAAAGACCCCAGGAAAGGATGATGCAGCACCTGACCCTCCCTTCTCCCAGCCCACCCAGGTCCCCACCAGTGTCCAACTCAGAGACACCTGAGTGATGACTAATGAGGCTCATGCTATCACCATCTGTTGACCACTCACGGCTTCATGGCAGAAAAGTGAAATTAGATGTTTAAACAAACTAAAAATAATAGAAGTAGGAGATTTGAATCACGGTGAGCTGACCTAGAAGCAGCAGAGGATTTGCTGGAGACCCAACTAGATGGGCCTGGGCAGGGGATCTGGCTCGTCCCAGGTCATCTGAGTCTCTTAGATGGAGCCATAGAGAAATAGCCTATTTGATACCACTGAAATTGAAACTGAAGACATCCTATTTTTTCCCCTCCTTTTTCAGAACTGGAATATTGTAAGGGTCAGTGTGTGAGAAGTTACACAGGGGTCAGTAAGAAATCCTGCAGGTCCCAGAGCTTGGGAAGAAGCATCTGAGGAAGAGTCTGGTGAAACAATCTAGGCCTAAACACTTTTCCCTCCTGGAGCAGCCAACCCTGCTGCAGTGGAGCAGGTGGGAGCAGGCAATGCCCATTAGAAGAGCAACATGAGAAGTACAGGGAGCTGCTTCTTGAGATGAAGCTGCTGCCACCAACTCCTCCAGGTGGGGACTGGACCTCCTTTTCTATCAGGCAGGTGATCAGCACAGTGCTCACTCACACCACTTCTAGAGAAGCAACATAACTTATTGCTCAGAGATCTCCACTCTGGTATCACTGGGAGAGGAGGAATGTTCTCATTGTCTTGCTGGATATCACCTGAAGCATGGGCAGCTCAGTCCTGATAAGGCAGCCTTGTTAAATACCTGCCCATGGTACTTAACATCCTGAGCTGCTGCCTGGGGAGCAGGTTTTGGGGATTAAAACGTGAGGGGAATCATCTAACAAGGTAAAAGCAACTCTTAGCAGATAAAAGGCCAGGCTGGACAGGGCTGGGAGCAACCCGGTGTAGGGGAAGGTGTCCCTGCCCACAGCAGTGGGGTTTTAACAAGATAAGCTTTAAGATCTCTTCCAAACCATTCTGTGATTCTGAAAATGGATGACAAAGATGACATCAGCTAAAGAAGTAGGGGGTTTTGTGGCCCCAAAGCACCTTGCTTAGAAGGCCTCTGAGAAGGATTAAGCATCTCTAGGTAAGAGGAGTGTATGCATGGTATTGAAGAGCAAAATGAAAGTTCCTGTACCTTTCCCTGTCTGGTGCATTTGCTGCCATCCAACAAGTCAGCAAGGGCTGGGCATGCTGTGTAGGGGTGCAGGGTGGAGAGAGTTTCCCTCTTCCAGTGTAGTGTTTTCCTTGTTTTTCAGAGAGAAAAACATGGATTTGCTACTTCTTGGGGTTAAATGCCCCTCTGAGCACCAGCATCTATTTAAGCACAAAGCAGGGGAATGAACCTCACTGTGGCTGAGCTGGGAGAAAGTGGTCAGAGTGATTTTGGTTGAAGTCTGTCTTCTATGGGGTTTTTGAGGTTAACAGCTCCCAGCTGGTGTGAGACACAACATACCACGCACTGTAAAGAAACATCAATTTGTGGCACAAATCTGGCCCAGAGCTGGTATTTTGTGGTTGTATCTCAGCTTCAATAACAGCCTAAATATCAGAAGCAAAAATAAACTGTTTGGCAAGCAAAGGGGAGGGTATTCCAGAAAGTCCTGATTGCTCCATTTTGAAGTGATTTTTATCTCCTTGGGCCTGTGGATGGAGTCACACATGACAAGGGTAGAAACAAAAGGCAATATTTTCATTATCCTGCCATGGTTTTGTATTGTGCTTTCATCAGGGTATGAGTGGAACATCCAAAATAGGACAGACACCTCAGTGTACATCCCTGGAGAGGTCGTGGTCCACATCTCAGCCAGAGAAACTGGTATTACTTGGTGCCTTTAAAAAAAAAAAAAAAAAAAAAAAGAAGGGGGAATCAAACCCCAACAGATTTCCACGCTTGTTTTCCACTGCCCTAATTTCCCTGTGGAAGTGCTCCATTTGTTTTGATTTCCGAGCCGTTGTAGCACATCAAAGGCAGTGCTTTGTACGCCCTGCTGTGTCGTGCTGCTCCTCGGGCTGAGGCACGGTGGGATCACAACCCTGCCAGGAGCAGAGGATTCACGGTGCTCAGCTCCCCGTGGAGCAGAGATGAGGAGCATCTGCCTGGCAGCTCTTTGCTGGTCTTGGGCTGCCTCCCCAGGGGCTGAGCCCCGTGTGAGAGCCTGACCCTAGTTTTGCCTCTGCTGGCAAAGCATCTGGAGATGCTGACCTTGGCTGGGATCTATGCTGGCTAAACCAGGACTGTGCAGCCAGGAAACATCCCATCTGCAGGGATGCAGAAAGGCCAGGGCGATGGTGGTGATGGCGTGGGGTGGCAGAGGCAGCCACAGTAGGACTTCAGCCTCTTGGTGACACCAGAGTGATGTCACATTCCCGTTACCACAGCTGTGTATCAGTGAAACCCTCTCTCTGTAGGTCTATGCCCAAGACCCCACAAGAAGCATCAGCAATATCTTTGCACAAAGCACAGGTTTCAGAAGCAAAGCTACACATTTCAGCATCCGAACCCAGCTTGTGCTGAGAAAACTGGATTTTCTGCTTTCCCTTGCCAATAAACCCTAGTGAAATGTTATCTCCTCAGAGAAGGCTTAAGCTCAATTAGAGGCTGTTGGATTCTTGATGAAAATAGAACCCTTTGTGGAGCAGAGGCTGAGCAAGTCCTTCCTTGCCTGGCTCAGAGATGGGCTCTCCACCCATCCCATGGGAAGCTCCTCTGCCTTTGCTTCCTATTCCAGATCCAAAACAGACTTATCTCACTTCATCATCTTCTCCTGGGGCAAGCCTTACAGTGGCTCTTGAAAATAGATATTTCTAAAGACTCTGGGTTTTTCTGGTGCCAAATATTAATTTAGCAGTTTTCTGCTGCTATGACCAAACTGCATCCAGCAGCTCAGGCTTACTGAAGGAGAGTAGCTGATGCTGGAAAGGGAGAGGCAGAAATGAGCTCCTGACCTGGGTTGTCTTCTCTCAACATGACTGCACATCATCAACATGTGCAAGCAATGCTGCTTTGAGGGGATGAGACCTGTGTCCTGTCCCTGGTTTGATTTCAGGGCTGTGATGGAGAGTGTAGACTTTGTCTGGCATAAAGAATTTATTCTGAACACTGGTGGAGCCATGGGACGGCTTAGATAGAGGGTTTATAAATGCCAGAGAGGGCGTGCTCATCTCAAAATCCGGAGGTGCCCCAACTTTGTCTCTGTCTTGGGCTGATTTTTCTATCCTAGAGGTTGTTGAGTCTTTCCGTAGCTGTTTTGGGTTCCCTGGTCCCAGATGGAGGTTGAGGTCAGGGTTAAGGTTAGGGTTAAGATTGGGGTTACGTGTGCTGCACACTCAACCTTTCTGAACCATTTTCTGCTTGGCCTTCGACCACAAGTGGTGGGATGTGTTCTTGACCCCAGCTCTGATGCATCTCTGTGCCTCCTTCCTTGACTCAGGGGATCCCTTGCAGCCCCCCAGCCTTGCTGCCAGAAGGGATTTTGGAAGCCCAGAGCATGCAGAGGTGAGGATGCCTATTTGGGGCCAGTTGCTGGTCAGGACCCACTCCTCCCCTGACCCCCATTGCTGTGGTACCCAACCCACAGCAGCCTGGCAGGGAAAGCAGGGATGTGACTCCCCCTGAGTGCACCAGTCAGGAGAGGTTTACTGAGTTGCCCAGGTCACACAGGAGATGGGGGCTGACACTGGTGGGGTTTAACATGCAGCTAATCGATACAGCATTGTACAGGCTGCTCTTAAGCATCAGGGAAGATGGTGAGGGAGGTGAGAGCATTATAGTGAGTGCAAACGGTTTTTAAATAGAAGCAGAGCCCCTGTCTCTCTCTTGAATGAGGTTGTAGCACTGGATTTCTCACTGCCAAGTTTGTTTATAGTCGGTGGAATTAAAAGATGGTACGTGGCACATTTTGGGAGGTGGCATTGTCATAGAAACAATGTGATGTCTTACAGACCATAATAAATACTGTTAAATATTTAAGAGCTTATAAATGTTTTAAAAGAATCCCTGTGTAGTTATTGATGGAGTTTAATCTTGTGCTTGGGAAAACTCCTCCTCACTTTGGGTTGTAAAGAGGAGAGGAAACGCCTGAGATGCAGGAAGCCGGTGATAAAGGCCGTGAAGAAAGGAATCTGTATGGGGTGCAGTGATGGGAATGTGGCATTACCTGATCTATAATGGCACATAAAAGAGCCTTGGGTGCTGCAGTCCTGCCTATGCTGCTCTGTCCTCCCGGCACAGCACCCAAGAATCTGCAGTTTCAGCATGTTTTGGGCAAGTGCTGGGTGTGGAGTCATGTTGGTGACTCCCCCACTGGTGCACAAGGCTGGGCCGAGGGGTTCCCTCCCTGCCATCGTGTGGAGCCAGGAGCACTTGGGGATGGGCACAACCTGCCCTCCCAGACCCTTTGCACTGATGAAAGATTTCAGCTGTTTGCTGTGCTTTCAGCTGCTTGGATGGCAGTGGGAGCTTCTCTGCTGTGTTGCAGTGTGAGCACAGGTGCTGCAGCTCCCCTTGTCCAATAAATCAACCTGGGTGTTGTAAGATCTGTCCTGGCTCTGCCCTGGCTGGGTCCTTGCCGGTGCTGCTGAGCCCCACCAATGCCATGTGGAGCCAAGCCAGGGCTCAGTCAGGCTCTCCCTGTCCATCACATCCTCCCAGAACTCCACTCCACCTCCCGCTCTATCGATCACTCCAGTTAATTACGCGTTCAGATTCCAGGCCAGAGAGGAAATGGAACCAGGAGGCAGCCTCACAGAGGCCCAGACTTCTTACTCATGTTGCAGGCAGCAGAGCAAAGCCTCTCTCAAGCTCCTGATGAGCTTTTGTTGGATGGAGGGGGGGAATTTTGCTTCTGGACATTTGCAGATGTATTCCCATTCAAGCAAAAGGGGAAAGGGTGAGCTGTCATTCTGTCTGGGCATTTCTCCCGGCTCCGTCCCAGGCAGTGACGCTCTCATTAAACTGCTCTGCAGTTCAGTCATCTCAATCAAATAGAAAAAGTGATTCTTGAAATTCAGGATCTTAAAACAACCCATCAGAAACAAAATCCTCAGCTCCTGCCTCTTCATCCCTGTGTACTTATAGAACTCTGTCCCTTCATCTCAAACCAATCTTTATGGGATGCAGCAGCTGTCAGTGCTGCTCCTCTACAAGGACTGCAAGGGGTAATCAAAGAGCAGCCTACTGAGATTTTTAATTGCTCAAATTCTCTTAAGAAGCCAAAGGGAGAGTTTTCCTTCTGATCGCAGTCTCCTTTCTTTGTCTTCTGTCTGAAATCGTTTTTACCCAGCTGTTTGTTGGGATATAAACCCTCCTCAATAATGGATGTACATAGGATCTAGGGAAAAAATAATTCTAAGTAGACAAAAAAGGAAGAATAGTAGAGATTTGCTGACTTTTAGTATTCAGCTTGTATACAAGCAATGTTTTTCTGTGCAAGTCCAGGTCCTGGCACTGTTTGTAATGAAGTAGGTGAGAAACTCTGTGGCTGTACAGGTTTAAAACATCTGAGGTATCAAGACTCCCTACAAGAAGGCCACAACTGAAAAAAATCTCACAAACCCCTTTCTCTCACAGGAGCACACCTGGAGCAACCCATCACCCCATGAACCAACACAGAGGAGATGAGAGTCAGGATACAGGTAGATGCTACAGATACAATTGAATCACCTATTTGCTATTGAATATTTGATAGTGGCCAAAAAATAAAAACTCCAGCAGTTAATTGGCTCACTCTCCAATATTGGAGCACACAAACCCTGGAACACACAAACCCTGGAGTCTCTGACCTTGCCTGGTGGTGCCTTTAATCCCAGTATTTTGCCCAAGTCCCCCTTCAAAATGAACCATGGGGTTTTTTGACTAAAAAATTATGCTTTCTGCCTTGCTCTGCAGAGCTGCCCTTTGGTTTTCAAGCTCTTGAGCACAGTTGTGTTGGACCTCCCTGAGCTGGGACAAGGTGGGGAAATGATTTAATTGCCAAAGCAAGCTCAAAGCTCATTGCCTGGCAGAGTTCCAGCACGGGCTCCAGCGCATTAGCAGAGCTGCAAGGATTAGATTCTGCTTTTGACATTGGTTCCTTGGCTTTTGTCCTTTGGGCAGCATCGCTTGCACGGAAAGGAAGCAGGAGGAGAACTGTGAGGAGGCCAAGATGGAGGGATGTGTCCTTTAGGCAGTAAATCCTGCTCTGGGATGCTGAAGCCAGCACGGGGATGTCTCAAAGAAGGTTCCTCTCCTGAGCTTCAACCCATGCTCAGAGTTTCTCTGAGTGTCAGCAGGAAATCAGAGTGAATGAGATGGAGCTGGGTGTGTGCTGGCCCAGGTGAGCAGCTGGGCTCCTTGCACTGAACACTGGTGGGGCTTTCATGGGGCTTTAACGTGGGGCTTTGGTCTGGATCTTACTTTTCTCCAATTATTAAGATTTTTCACATGGACTCTGCTTTTCCTTCTCTGTATCTCTTCAGGATATAAATGGAGTTCCATTTCGGGTTAAAGGCCACCAATGTTCATGTCAATCTTTAGAAAGATCCTCTACCCCATCTCTCCTCCTACCTTACCTTCCCACCACAGTAGCACCCCCAAACTCTTTGTCATAGCCACATAAATCTAGAAAATACAACAAATTTCTGGCTCAGAACTTACATATATCCCAAAGCACAGCAGATACCACAAATAACTCAGTGTTATCAAGACTACGTGAGTCTTTGTGTAAGGTAAGCTAAGGAAACAGAGCTGTATCTCACCTCCTTTTTTTCTTATATGTTATCTTATGCCAAATATTAATTTATATGTATGATACTCATTTTATAGACACTGACATGAATCAACTTCATTTGTGGGGCCCCAGTGACCCAGAAATGTTGCTGTCAGAGGATGGAAGGAGCCCTGTTGCAGTAAGGTCAGTTCCATACAGATATAAAGGTCAGTGGTGTGTTGCACTTGCAGATTTGGGCTTGTAAGAAGAATCCCAGCTTTCTGGAAACCCAAAGATAATGATGAGTTTTAAAATTCACATGGCTGGTGGAAAAGAATAACCCAGTGGGAGCCTTTCCCCCACTAGAAGAGACTTCCACATAATTAACTCATCTCCTATTCAGGCAAAAATCCTATGGGAAAAGTTTGGCTTTTGGCCTGAATAAAACATGGTAAAATCCATACTGAGAAAAATGATGGTTGACATATAATGGTATGTCTGCAGTGACATCCTCGTGCAAATACTGTACTTCCTTTTGGCATAATTAGTGCCATGTATTAAAGAGATAAATTGTCTCTGTGTTAAGCAAAAAGTCCTTCTATCAGGCTCTCAAACTCCAAGTATCTGTCTGAGTGATAAAGACAGTGTTTTTTCACAAACTCAGCAGTTTGAAATGCAACATTTACAGGATGGAGCTCTGTTTTGGTCTAACTCTACAACACAGAGCTAGAAGAATAACACAGATTTTGGCTGAGATTCCCATGGCTTCATGTAATTATTTTTTTAGACTTGGGAGGATGTGTTTCTCAATTAAAAATCATCAGCAATTTAGAGGCTAAATGCTGTGTCTTTTCCTTGTGGAAGTCTCATTTTTTCCCATCAGGTATCTCAAGACTTAAATTACAGGATTTCTACAGGATACATGCATAGAAAATTTCTACATCAAGCCATCCTCTTTGAGGTAAAACATGTCTTCCTGAAAGGGGTCTGAGTGTTCATTTACAGCCCTCAGGTGGTGGAGAATCCAACCCCTACCCAGGTACTTTCTCCTATTACTTGATTACCTTCACTCAAACCCACACACCATATTTGTAGTTTGAAGTTGTGCAGGATCAGAACCTGCTCCTGGCATGTCCCCAGTGCTAATTCTGCTGAATAAAGGAGCCCCCTTTCACCACGTATCACACATCCCTCCCCCAAGCAGATCACATTGCCCCCTAACATCTTAAAGGGTGGATCTAGACTGAGCCTCTCTAGTCTCTTGCCACAAAGCCTGGATTCTGGGGCTAATGTAATTCTTGTCACTGTTCTTCCGAGAAGGGTTTTGCTAATGCTGTACATGAAAATAATACAACCTTTCTTCCTCTGCTTGATATTCCCCTGCCTATATCTGCAAGGATCACGTTTGCTGCTGTATTTACAGCACCACACAGAGTTTGCATTCAGTGGGCTGTGTACAATCCCTCCTCAGTCCTTGACACCGTCGCTGTTTGGCAGGAGACATTTGCCTGTTGTTTATATTTGCTGTGCGTTCCTCCTCGCTGGACATATGACTTTGCATTTGACTTCGCTGTTTGAACAAGCCCTTTTTATCAACCACCCGAGTCAGGCAGCACAAGTGTCTCATTACCATAGCATGAATTGCTATTCTGACCTCTCTGGGGTCATCAGCACTTTTTAGCAGTAGGGATTATATATTTTCTTTCATGTATTTGATAAAGATACTGAACAGTACTGAGAAAAAAAACCCCAAACCTCATCGGGAGTCTGTAAGAACACTCATTGCATACTAATATCTCATCAATCCTGGTTTTCTAAAATATGCCTTCTTACTGGTTTTTAGTCCACTGAATAAGGACTGCATTGATATTTTTGGTATTGCTTAATCAAAATGGGAGTAAAAGTGAATTACAGAAATCTCTTTCATCAGTGGTTGCTTCTATCAACCAAGTCACTGTCATTTCATTTAATTATTATTTTTATTTTTAAATAGTTCCTCTTAATCATTGTTGGCAATATTTTTTAGCTTAAGGAATAGGATTTTTTGAAATTTCAGGTATGTTGTTGCCCAGGACCACATTTTCCTGGCACTTATGAAATGGAATAACAATGTTGCATCTAGAAAGCCATCATTTTCTAGCCTGCTGCCCAACTCGTTAGGGTCTACAAAAACAAGGTCTAACATAGAAACACCCCAAGCTGATTTCAGTTATTTTTGCACTTAAAAACTTATGTACAGCATTTAGAAACCCAGGGATGCTCCTTCAGTGCTAGCACAAGACCTTTGGTATCTGCTCCCAAGGCTCAAATTTCCTGTCAGATATAAAGGATGGATCTTTTTCTCCGCACACCAAGAAGGGATATTAGAGGAGCTGGTCTTTCTATTCTCATTTTTTCAGTGGTCTGCAGTGGACTCTTCACCCTGGCAGGACTCCTCCCCACCCCAGGTGAGTCACTGTTTGCATAGGGCTCTCCAGGCATTTTTAGCTTTACCCAAATTGTCAGTATTTATGGCATGTCAGACTGCCTTTGATGGAGACTGCCCTTCCTCCCTCCCTTCTTCTCTCCCTCCCTCCCTCCTTCCCTCTTGTCTTGCCTGAGCAGGCTGTAGCGGTGATTTCAGCATCCCCATCATCTGTATCATCACACGGATGCTCGGTAATTTCCATCATCTCACATGAACATTTCCCATTCCTTAAACTCGTATCAATCTAAACGTCGGGTGCCCCCATATCTCAATTAACTGCCTGTATTTTTGTTGACTGCTGTACCTCGCTGTGGCCGCCTGGTTCTACCTCTTCCCTGGCCAGAAATGGAAGTGCTGCAGCGACCGCAGGCGCGCAGACCCAAGGGCTGAGCGGATAAACACGGCCAGGACCGACCCCGGGGGGCGCGGGGGCGGGAGCGTGACAAGGTCACTACAGAGAGGGGACCCCCGCTATGTGAGGGGGACAGCTCGCAGGGATGGGAGACAGCCCCTAGGAATGGGGGCCAGGGCGCGGAGGCCCGGGCGGTCCCCACCCGCGGCGCGTTCAGTTCAGCACCACCGGCCGCGGACAGCGCCCGGCCCGGCGCGTCCCCGCAGCGGGGCTGCACCCCGAGCGCATCCCCATCACACCCCGAGCACACCCCGAGCACACCCCGAGCCCTCCCAACCCGCCCCCATCCCCACCGTGCGGTGCAGCCCCCAGCCTGCCCCCCGCGCCGCCGCCGCGGGCACTGACCGAACATCTGGATGTGGCCCTTGGTGATGGGATTGAAGCTGCCGCAGGCCAGCAGGATAACGTGGGTCTTGGTGGTCTCGGTCATGGTGCGGCCCTGCCCGGCCCCGCCGCGGTCTGTGGCTCGGTGCGGCTGCGGGAGGGAGGAGGGATGGAGCGGGGCCGGGCGGCAGCGGGGGCGGGGCCGCGGCTGCGGGAGCGGGGACGGGGCCGCCCCTCGGCACGCACAGCCCCGGGGAGCACCCCGAGGGGTCCTACACACACGTGTGTGAGTGTAAACACACATATGTGCGTGTGCACACCTATGCACACCCCCACGGGCACACATCCATCCCCAGGGGCGCAGAGAAGGGCACCCGCTCTGGCAGAGATGCGCCGATGCACACATACATGGACACGCATGTACACATGGCACACGTTCACGTTTGGACACGCATCCAGACATGGACACACATCCAGACATGGGCACACATCCACCTATGGGCACACATCCACACATGGACATGCATCCACACATGGACACACATCCACACATGGACTCAAATCTCCATATCCACATCCCTGCTATATGCACATGCACACACACTTGCACAGAGGGGCAGTAGTGACACACTGGCATCCCCAGGACTGAGATGTAACAGGAGGTTTAACCTGGAGAAAAGGAGGCTCAGGATTGACCTTATTGCTCTCTACAACTCCCCAAAAGAGGGCTGTAGCCAGGTGAGGTTCAGGCTCTGCTCCCAGGCAACCTGCAACAGGACAAGAGGACATCATTTTAAGCTGCACCAGGGAAGGTTTAGGTTGGACATCAGGAAAAATTTCTTCAGATAAAAGTTGTTTAGACATTGCAGGATCTTTAAGCCCTGCATGCAGCAGCCCTATCCTAGTAAGATTAACTATTTCCAGTCCTTTGCTTGAAAACTTTTGCCCTGCCAACTCAGCCAGGTGCTGGGATTCTTGTTGGTCTTGTCCTTGAGCGATGCATCACTGTCTCTACCCCTCAGATCTGTCCAGGCCCCAGGGAGATGTGGGATGGATTAACAGGATATCAAGTTGGCTCGAAACCCACTGGTGTTTTATAAAACCCTAGAATGGTTTGGAATGGGAGGAACCTTAAGGATCATCCAGTTCTGTCCTCTGCCATGGGCAGGGACACCTTTCACCAGACCAGGTTGCTCCAAGCCCCATCCAGCCTGGCCTTGAACACTTCCAGGGAGAGTTTGAGAGCTCACAGCCCTCTTTGAATAGGCTTTGCAGGTTGGGGATCAGTAGGGAAGCAGACAAAGCTGCCAGAATTTAAACAAATGATTAAAAGCCCCAGGCATACAGCCCATTCAGTGTGGAAAGAAGAAAGAATTTTACATGCATTAGCCAGAGGTTCTCACAGCCAGAAAAAAACCCCTCCAAAAATACCAGAAGAATACTCTAAAGTAGGAGAAAAAAAGGTGTTTAGGGTGTAAATGTCTGTTTACAGGCAAAAATCCTTCAAAGAATCTTTTTCTCTCCCCAGCAGAAAACCAGGTGGAGAGTTTGCTGCTGCAAACACAAAATTATTTGGGTTTTCAGAGGTTCGCTCTCAGTGCTAGTCTCAAAGCCCATGACTTTGGGCAGGTAGATGGCACAGATGAGGCAGATCTGCTGCAAGACAGCCTGGACTGGGGGATGAGGTGTCCTAAAAATACTGGTGTCACCTTTGCTTGCTGGGCTGAGCTGTGAGAAAGGCCAGGGGAGCAGACCCATATCTTTGCATTGGCTCCACAGGGAAAAGGCAATGAATAAATGTACAAACAGCATAAAGTCAGTAAAGGTACAGAACTCTGCCTTCTTACTAGCTCTGTACAGACACCTGATGATTCAGCTGGGTTAGATTTCGGGGTTGTGTTGGGCTTTTTCCTGTGCTGCTTCTACACAATTACCCTGAAAGGGAGAGACTTCCTGCCTTAGAGGCTCTCTGCAGTTTATCCTCAGTGCTGTGCTTAATAAAACTCTGCCTTTTAAACCACAGGTCTTCTCAGCAGGGAACGTGGTGCTTCTCTTCAGCTCTTTCCCATTTAAGGTGGTGTCCTACCCCCTTCCCTCGGGATGGTACAACTACACTGATACGAAATAGGGGTGGGGTGGGGGTGGTGTTGCCCTTTACAAAACTCTTCACTGAGTCCTTTTATACAGAATAGGCTGAAGATCAGGTAAGACAGTTGAATTTTTTGTTATTCCCAGCCCCATTTCCTGCTAATTTTGCAGAGGAAATTTTGTAGAGTGGCATCTTTTCCCTTCAGCCTTCCATAGGTCACACCACCAGAAGCCATAGGAGAATTAGTTGCTGCCATTGCAGGAAAAGGCATAAATGGAGAAAACTGTTCATGGCCAAGTTCTGCCACTGCCTGGTGATCCCAACCGCAACCCTCCAGGCCCGCCAGCTCCTGCCACGCAGCCGGATCCTTCTGCCTGCTCCGTTTCGTGCAGGAGTTTGACCTTAAACACCAGTGAAAGGTCAAGGTCGCCTGTCCAGCTGTGGGATCTGCACTGCCTGGCTATGATGAGGATGAAGTCTGGCCAGCACTGTCTGTCCCTCTTCCTCGGCTCCCCTGCTGGCTGCCGGATGGGTAAGTGATGTGGTAAATCAGCTGTCACTTAGCAACCACCGGCTGGGGAGCAGCGGCGGGTTTGGTGCGGGAGTGATGCCTGCAAGGCTGTGCAGTGAAGGTTATTTCACTTTTTTCCTCTCAACGTTTCCCAACCCGGCCTTTATTTTCTTTTCCTTGCTGCTTTCCCTGATGTGTGGGTGCATATCTCCCATGGCTGAAGACAACCCCCCAGCTGCCGGATCCAGGTGTTCCCTGCCAGCCCTCCTGGTGGTTGCTGTGTAGTGCTGGAGCACCCTGAGAGCCCCAGCCCATCTGGGCTCCAACCCAGCCCACGGTGGCGAGCAGCCATCTGCCATCTGCAGTGATGGTACAGCAGGACAGAGAGAGGGCAGAGGAATGATTAGCTTGGGTTTATTCTCTCAGGAAGGAAAATGGAGAAACACAGTGACTTGCCTACTCCAGCACTGGGAGCTCATATCAGCACTGCAAAATTGTTGCCTGTAGGACTTGAGAAAGGAGGCTACACCTGTTAAGCACACCTGAAACATCCCCTGTGATTTATATGTATGGCCAGACTTCGTGAATGAAGCTTTGGGAAGGGCTCTCCCCACGTGCCCTTCCAGCCTGCACAGTGGATTTTTTAGGTGAGGCTCAGCATGCACAGAAGTGGCCCCACCGTGTAAGTCCTGAGGTCCATCTGCCACAGCCGAGCGAGCTTGGACAGTGACAGTGAAGTCCTCGGGACTGTCACAGCACCCGGTACTGACCGGGGCTGACCCTGCTGAGCATCCGAGGTGTGACGGGATGGGATGGCAGGGAGGCATTTACTGCCAGGGGACGGTCCCACTGAGACTCGAACTCAGGACCTTGAGATTGTCTGTAGGACTTGAGACGGGAGGCTACACATGTTAAGCACACCTGAAACACCCTCTGTGATTTACACCAATGGTAGTTCTGCACATGGATCTGTCCAGGTCTTGCCCATCTGGACAGCTGCTCAGGCCCACAAGCAGTGGGGGTGAGCAGGAGAAGGCAGGAAGATCGTGTCTGTGTTCACTGGGGTGAGGGATTGGGACTCCTCACCTTGTCCTTGCCCTTGGGCTCGGGAGGAGGAAGGGAAACCTCCCAGCTTAGTGCTTTTTAAACTGACAGTCTGCAAACTCTTTAAAAGAACCCAAATATGTTGAAGAAAAGGGCAATTAAAGGGGCTTAAACAATTTGTGAACCCACCCCAGCACATTTCAGAGCCATTTCTGTCCAGGGCTAAGAAGTGGGTTCAGTTCTGCTCCCCATATGCCAGCCATGTACCTCTAAGAAACCTTTTCAATGCAACAATGCACTTAAAAAGACAAAACCAAAGGCTTTTCCTTGAGAATTAAGGAACAAAAGACCTTGCATTAAGAAATTGGTCACTTGGAGGCCCACTTGAAATAAAATCTCTGGTTCCCACAAAAGTAAGTTATTAATTTACACCCATTTTTGAGATATAACTAAATGTATCTAACCAGAACTCAGGGCTACAAACCCAGCCCCTGAGAGTGAAAGGATTTGCAAATACAAGGAAGTCAGATTGAAGTGGCAGATTGGGCGAGGCTGAACTGGCCCAGCTGAACCAGTTTGCTTGTGGAGGAATGGCACAGGACAGTAACTGGAAGCACTAGGGATAGCAGCTGGTTGAGCTGGAGGGAACTGGCAACCCACAGTGACCAGGTCAGAGGCCACATGGGATGGGACAACCTGGCCCAAAGTGGGACATCTTCCCTTTTGGATGACCAGAGGTAGGAGCACACATTCAAACAAGGAGGAAGTAAGCAAAGCTGAGGAGCAGCTCAAAGAGATGGCTTATAACCAGGGTCTGAAAACTCCTGAGTAGCCTGGGGAGCTTCTCTCAAGGCTTCACCACATCCTGGAAGCAGAAGCCAAAGGGAGCCATGGAATAAATCTGGAGGTGTGTCAAGGTGGCAGATCCTACACCCTGTTGTTGTGGCCTCTGCAAACTGATCCCAAGGGCTGTGCAGTGTTTCTGGGACACTAGAATGATGTTTCAAGGTATTTCCTGAGGAAGGTCAGCTTGGGAACAGATTTCTCTCTCCCCATATTCAGCAGTGGAGCCCTGGCCACAGACACAATGAGCTCTGCAGGCCTCTCAGTGTCTGTGGTTCTAAGGTTACAGCTCAGGAGGGATCGACCTGCACATTTGGGATCTGAGCTGGGTGTGCAGGATGGGGCTGTGAGGCAGAGCCTTTGGCCTGGACCCCCAGGAACAGCTGCTTGCTCTCTCCCTCCCAAAAGGGATTCAGAGTATTTAGGATGAAATGGTACTTCTTTCCAGAATGTGCAGCGCTTATTCTCACAGAATTAGAAAGAAATCTATTGAGATACTTTATGAATTAGAAAGATTACAAGGGATTTCTTATAGAAGTGAGGCCTATTTTATTATTTTTCTTTGTTCTGAGTGATATTTGCAAGGGAATAATGAAACCTCTACACAGCTGAAATTCTGGAAGTTTTGTGAGCAGGATGTATTTGGGAAAATGAGGTTGTAATTAGGGTAAGATGAGGCTTTTGTCACTAACAATTAAAAATCTAAGTAGTATAATCTGGGATGACAACAAATACATTTTAATCATGATAATGTTATTACTGATCAGGATGAACAGAGGACAAAATTAAGATTGTTTAGGTATCTTCATACTTTGTTTCTTCCTTCACCTTCTTCAATTACTTTTGAGTGCTAATTTCCCACATTCACAACATTTAGACTGAAATAATCACCAAACCTGCAAAGCATCATCATTCAGCTATTGAGCTGTACTCTCATCTTTCCTTTATCCCAGGTTTTCACTCTCAGCATCAGGAAAATGTGGTGCCTCAAAGACATAAAATCCAGGGCTTGGTACAGAGACAGAGGGATGTCCAGTAGCCACATCTGCACATGAAAACATGAGGGGAGTTTACGCACACAAAAGGTAGACCTTGGACTCTGTGAGCCTCACAGGATATTCCTGGACAATTAAAGATGTCAGTGTTAATGAAGGACGGGAGCAGGCTCTGATGTGGTCCACCTCTCCATTCTTGTCTTAAATGACCTTGAGGAAATCACTTCTGTTCCTCTGACTACCTGTTAAGTGGGGGTGGTCCTTGCTTTCCCCTTAGGACGGGCTACACCGGTGTTTTGAGGATCAACACAGCCAAGGGCTGTGAAATGCTGAGCTTGTGTGGTGACAGAGATCGTCAAATGATGTAAAATGGATTTGGGATTATGAGACTTTCCCTCTGGATACCAGAGCAGCTTCACCCCGGGGAATTTTGGCTGAGTTGCTCCTGGGGTTTTCCCCAGGTTCACAGTGTCTCTGGTCTACCCACCTCTGGCATCAAACCCTTCCTGATGCTGTGTAATTAACAAAATGGTAGCTTGCAGGCAATAACCCATTAATGACAAAAATGACACTATGAGTTCACTTCTATGAGAAATCTTCTTTTGAAGAGAAGACTTTTATCACAAATCTCATGCAACAAAATGAAGGGTAGGTTGAGTTGGGGCTCCCTCTTAAATTGAAGTTACACTCCTTGCTGTGTGCAACAAAAGTTTGGAGTAGAATTTCATAAGAAACAGAGCAGAGTAATCAGCAGCAACATTAAGCCCTCAAAAATGTTGTGTAGGGGAAACTTGGGACAAAACTGGAGGTGCAGGGCCATGGAAGAACTCTCCAAGAGGCAGGAACAGAGGTCAAGGGAGAGAAACTTATGGGTGCTTTGTTTAATTGACAGATTTATTCTAACAGTGCAGAGACTCAGAAGGGAGCAAAAGACACCACAATTCAGAGGAAAATCCGCCCTAAAACAAGGAAAAGACTGCAAAGGCCCTGGCATCCTTTGCTTCTCTACCTGGAAGATGTGCAATAGGAGTGAGAAAAGGCAAAGGGAATCTTTGAGGCTGGACATGTTGCCGTGATGGGCCACAGTTTTCCTCATCCATCTGCCCCAAGTTATGGCTCCACTTGGAAATTCATATTGGCATTGAACAGCTTAAATAACACTGGCAACAACACCCAGCATTCTCCTGATAATACCCAAGGCTACCTGTTACCTGCTGTCCAAGACTCAGAAGTCAGTTCTGCCCCATGTGAACCTCTCATGTCTTTTGGAATGGCTCTGGAAGTGGATTGGATTCAGACAAGACCAAACAAGGCAGTTGCTGAGTGTGCTCTGCTGCTCTGGTTTCTGTCTGACACAGCATCAGCGTGAGGCCTCGAGGGAGCACTTTGTGGCTTCCTGAGTGAGACCTGTGCTCATCAGGAAAGGGAATATAGGCATTGGGATTTTTCAGGAAAAGAGAAGCTTTGGAGTGACCTAATTGTGGCCTTCCAGTGCCTGAAGGAAAGGTACTACAAGAAAAATAGAAAAGGGCTTTTGACAAGGGCCTGGAGTGACAGAAAGAGGGAAACTGGCTTCACACTGAGAGAGGGCAG
The DNA here is from genome assembly GCA_013396695.1 of Sakesphorus luctuosus. Classification (NCBI taxonomy): domain Eukaryota; kingdom Metazoa; phylum Chordata; class Aves; order Passeriformes; family Thamnophilidae; genus Sakesphorus; species Sakesphorus luctuosus. The sequence continues at coordinate 83,050 of VWZD01002255.1, read as the reverse complement.
GGTTAGATGGGATATTGGGAAGAAATCCTTCCCTGCGAGGGTGGGCAGGCCCTGGCACAGGTGCCCAGAGAAGCTGTGGCTGCCCCATCCCTGGGAGCGTCCAAGGCCAGGCTGGACAGGGCTTGGAGCAACCTGGGCTGGTGGGAGGTGTCCCTGCCCATGGCAGGGGCTGGAACAAGATGAGCTTTAAGGTCCCTTCACACCCAAACCACTCTGAGATTCTGTGATGATTCTGTGATTTTTCAGCCAAAGAGAAACTGCAGAAAGCCAGAACATGCCACTTCCTCCTTCTGCCTTCAAATTTCCCCAGCCCTGTCCACATGCAGACACAGAGGCCATGGGGAGGCAGCCTTGGAAACTCTTCTTTGCACAGATCCAGCCTGTTGAGCTCACAATTGCAGAAAACAAGAGCTCAATGACTTTATCTAAGGTCCACCACTGCGCTAAAGTGGACTGAAAAATAATCACTTTTTATTTTAAGCAATAACAGCGCAGGTGAACATCTATTTTATTTATTTTTATTTCAAATTCATTCCTGCCAGAGTATACTTTGCAGTTTGGTGGCTGCTTTGTGGTCAGGCTGTACATTATCTCTCTGCCTGGTAGGAATCCTCTGGAGGTGATCCTCTCCAGCAGAAAAAAGGTGGAAAAGCAACAATGTGTTTGGCCAAGGCCAAAAGGAAGGAGGGTGAGGCCTTGGGATAATCCCTGGGAAAAGAGTGAGGGAGAAAACTGATGGGAAAAATCGAGGTAAGTTCTTTGGGAGGCAGGGAAGCATCCCTGACAAGGTTTGGCTTTTGCTGCTGAAGTCAGTGCAGGCTGTTCCCATGGCTGCTGTGGGACACTGTGGAGAAGGGCCTGGCTGCAAACAGGGGTGGGGAGGGAGGGGCTGAGGAAGGGGAAGTGGCACTGGCTGAAGGTGCTTCTGCTTTCAAAACTTGGGTTATTCCAGTCTTATGTAAGGAAGGAATGGATGGAAAACCATGGTAAGAATAGAGATGAGCCTGAGATGTATGTGCAGTTTTGTGCTGCTTGGGGGAGTCTCCTCAGAGATCACTGAATCATCATGGGATCCTGGAATGGTTTGGGTTGGAAGGGACTTTAAAGCTCAGCTTGTTTCACTCATCTGCCAGGGACACCTCCCACCAGCCCAGGTTGCTCCAAGCCCTGTCCAACCTGGCCTTGGACACTCCCAGGGATGGGGCAGCCACAGCTGCTCTGGGCACCCTCTGCCAGGGTAGGATTTCTCCTTAATATCCACTCTAGCCCTGCCCTTTGGGAGTGGGAAGCCATTCCCCTTTATCCTGTAACTCCAGGCCCTTGTAAATAGTCTGTGTCCACCTTTCTTGTCGGCCTCTTCAGGTCCTGGGAGGTCAAAGTTCGGTGTGGGATGCCCTAACCTGGCTCAGGAGCAGAAGGATGATGTTCCCAGTCACATGGACAACCTGAAGGGCCTGACCACGTGCCCTGAGAGAAAGGAAGTTCTAGCCAGGTGGGGGTTGGTCTCTTCTCCCAGGCACTCAGCAATAGGACAAGGGGGCACGGGCTCAAGCTCTGCCAAGGGAAATTGAAGTTGGAGAGCAGGAAAAAAGTCTTTGCAGAGAGAGTGCTCAGGCATTGGAATGGGCTGCCCAGAGAGGGGGTGGATTCCCCATCCCTGGAGGTTTTTCAAATGAGCTTGGCCATGGCACTGAGTGCCATGATGTGGTAAAGGGACTGGAGTTGGCCCAAGGGTTGGACTTGATGATCTCAGAGCTCTTTTCCAACCCAATCCATTCTATGACTCTATGCAGCTTCTGAGAGCTGCATTTGTGCATTGAGCCAGAAGATACAAACTCAGCCTGCTTTAGCCCAGGGCAGGTTCCAGGCAGGCAGGAGCAGCCCCAGTTTGCCCAGTTCTGAACGAGTTTGCCCCTGCTCTGCAGCTGAGAGCCTGGAGGGATGGAGCTGAGCCCTGGGCCCTGCCCGAGGCACTGCGCAGGATTCCTCTGGAGCTTTGGCCGTGGCTCCCTGCCCAGCCCTGACTGCTCTGAAACCAGGAAATCCACCCTGCAGCCTCCAGAGGCCTCTGCTTGAACACGTGGGGCCCTGAAAAGCGTTTCCTTAAACAGGTTCTCGTTTCAATCTGAAAAAATGCAGGGGATTTATTTAGGAAACATGATCTTTCATTTTGTCCTCGGGGTCACTTACAGACTCAAATGACACAACTTGCATCAGCCAGACTCCTCAGTGCTCAGCTGATCCCAAATCGTCCTCTGCCTCACTTCTTCAGGCTGCCCCACGTGGGTGAATGGACACTGAATTCACCAGGACTTTTCCTGCCTGAAAAACATGAGTTGGAGCACAAAACAAGTCACTAATTCGGCAGCAGAGGCAGCACCACATGGTGCAAATAGTGGGAAAAGTGAAAATATTGAGCAGTGATAGAATGCTGTGTTCAGGTCCTGTGCTCAGTACCTGAAGGAGTAACAAGAAAGATGGAGAGTAACTATTTATAATGGCCTGGAGTGACAGGACAAGGGGGAATGGCTTCACAGTGCCAGAGAGTAGATCCTTGTATTTATTTCTTCCTGACATAATCTTGCCCAGACTCTTTCCAGTGTTAATTTCAGCTTGTAGATTATGGAGAATAAAAGTCAATGTGTGATAATGGCCTTATAAAAGGCAAGTGTCCTTTCTTTTTCCCTGTTGACAGCAGGACTTCATGACCTTAAAGGTCTCTTCTAACATGGATGATTCCATGAGTTTCTGCGGGAAGTCCAGGCCTATGAGCTGTTCCTGCTAAAACCTTTTGGGTGAGAAGACTGTGAGGCTATTGCTGCCCTTGTGCTGAGGGACTGAGCCAGCAGCGTGTCCTGGGGCCAGGCAGGCCACCAGAACCTGGGGGGCATCAGGGAAGCACTGCCAGGTCAGGGAGGGGACCCTGCCCCTCTGCTCGGCCCTGGCAGGGGATCCTGCCCCTCTGCTCAGCCCTGCTCACATCTGGAGTGCTGCATCCAGCTCTGGGCTCCTCAGGACAGGAGGGAGTGGAGATATTCCAGATCCACCTGGACACAGTGCTGTGCCATGTGCTCTGGGCTGGCCCTGCTGGAGCAGGAGGTGGGATCAGATGCCGCACTGTGGGCCCTTCCAGGCCGCCCCACTCTGTGGTTCTATGGCTGGGGCGCCATGGGCAGCCGCCTCTCGGCAAGGCGCCCCTGCGCGGGCCGTGCGGGGGGTGTGACTGCGCGGGGTGTCGCGGCAGCGCTGGGTGTCGCAGCGCGGGCCCCAGGCGGGCCAGGCCACAGGATGCGCCGCGGTTGCCATGGCGACGCCCCGCCGCCCCCTCGGTTGCCATGGCAGCGGGCGGGGGACGGGTTTGCCCGTGGCGCCGCCGGAAGTGCCGGCGGGGGCGGGGTCCGGCCCGGAAGCGCGGCCGGCGCGGCGGGAGGGCCGGGGCGCCTCAGCGG
>VWZD01002255.1:52833-79458 GCA_013396695.1 Sakesphorus luctuosus | reverse complement strand
CGCCGCATGGCCCGCGGCTGCCCAGCAAGGTCACGCCGGTGCCTCGGAGCGCGGCGAGGGCAGGGCAGCCCCTCGGCCCCCGTACCGGGATTCCCCAGCCCTCCCCACCGACCGGCCCTCAGGACTCGGCGCTGCGGGGCCACCGCCAGGTTTGACCCCGGCGGCAGAGCGGGACCGGCGCTCGCAGCCCCGGGAGGTGCTTCGGGAGCAGCGGGAGTCGCGTCTCGGCCCTCGCCATCGGCCCGGAGCCTTCAGGCACGGCTGGCACAGCCGGTCTGTGCCCGGGACCGTCAGCTGAGGGGCTGGGAGAGGAGTGAGCCTGGCAGGGCTGTGCTTTGGGACAGAGCCGTTCCCGAGTCCCCGTAGAGAGGGCACTGGGCACCTCACGTTGGTATGAGCAGCACTTGGATAGGCTTTAGGATGAACTTGCCTTTGGGGGGAACTCGTACCCAAATGCTCTGTCTCTAGTGGTGTTGGAAAGCAGCATCATGAGCTACAAACGGCTTCTCAGTAGCTGCAAAATACCAAATATCCGAGTTGTTCGTGGTGTGTCACCCCCGACCCTGCTGGAACACCTCATGGAAAAGGAGTAGGGATACCAGAAGGGTGTGCACATTCCTTCTGAAGAGTTCAGGGCTTGGGAAGGATTTAGACAGAGCGAATTCAGGGAGGTTTTTACGTTTTTAAAGCACTTTCTATCCAGAGTTCCAAAACACTTCAGATGTTTGTCCTTTCTGGTTCTCCAAATCCTTCCCTTCCTCCTTGTCTTGTCTTGAATCTCTGCCTCCTGCTAGTCCAGATCCTGCCTCAGATTTACTGGTCCAAAAAAGAAAAAAAAAGTAATATATTTCTTAAGTAGCAAGTTTATGAGCTTTTTTCTTTTCCAGGTAAGTACAGCCATGCTGTCTTAGAAACGTCTCCATTCTTTCTTTCTCTTTACTTAGTAGAAAAAGCTCTCAAATGCCTTGTTATTAGAGATCCTCTACCAGTAAAAGACTTGCTTCTCTTCTGTGGTATGTCTTAGTAATATTGTAACATCTGGCTCCCTGTGACTGTTTGGCTGATTTGAGTTGTGGTGAGGCTGCACAGCTGAACTCACACATGGCCCTGCCCCGTNGGGCCCAGAACTGAAGGTGAAAAGGATGGACTACAAAGTGCTTGAAAAGTTTGGGAGGGAATGTGTCCTGGTTTTTTAGGACTGTTCTGGATTTTTAGGAGGAGGCAGGATTATCAGTGAGAAGGACAGGAGTCACTGCTTACATTAGTGGCCAGATGCTTCAGTCCTGTTGATTTGGCACAACACAAAGGAAAAAGCAAGGAAGCCCCATGATGAGCTGAAACGTTGGAAGAACAAACCAAGGAGAACCAGGGGATTATTGCCCACATGTTTGCAGGTAGGGAGGATCTCCAGCCTGGTGCAACAGAACACAAAGGAAGGGACTGCTGGTGCAGAGAAGAGCGATGAGTCTGGAGAAGGGAGTGGAGCACAAGTGCTGTGGGGAGAGGCTGAGGGAGCTGGGGGTGTTTGTGCTGGAGAAGAGGAGGCTCAGAGGTGACCTCAGCACTGTCTAGAACTCCCTGAAGGGAAGTTGTGGCCAGGTGGGGGTTGGTCTCTTCTCCCAGGCACTCAGCAATAGGACAAGGGGGCACGGGCTCAAGCTCTGCCAGGGGAAATTGAAGTTGGAGAGCAGAAAAAACTTCTTTGCAGAGAGAGTGCTCAGGCATTGGAATGGGCTGCCCAGAGAGGGGGTGGATTCCCCATCCCTGGAGGTTTTTCAGCTGAGCTTGGCCGTGGCACTGAGTGCCATGATGTGGTAAAGGGAGTGGAGTTGGCCCAAGGGTTGGACTTGATGATCTGGGAGGTCTTTTCCAACCCAACTGATTCTGTGATTATGCCCATAAAGGCCATTTGGGTTTGTTGCTCTGTAGAAGGTAAGCATGGAAAAGGTTTCTTTATAAGCTGTGAAATGGTTTTTACAGCCACAGAGTGTAGATTTAAATAGTTTGATTTGCATAGGGCAGAAATGGAGCTGCAGATACTGCAGCCCAAGCTCATAAAGGGAACTGAGAGCAGAGTCTCAGAGCCAGTTCTGTTAGTCCTTTGCCTGAAGGAGGAGAGCATCCTCCTTGTCAGTCTGCCATGACAGGCTGAATCTGAGTGTAATGAGGAGGGATTAAATAGACAAGAGTATAAGGATGGGACAGGGCATCTTAACAAAACATTCTGGCAAATAAAGACTTGGAGCAATTGGCCTCAGCTGTCTTTGTTGTCTTAAAACTGAGGAGGGACAGAAAGGTTTTTGTGAGAAATCTTTCTCTGTGTGTTTGAAGTTTAGGCAGAAGAGGGCTGGGTTTCTTAAGGTGAACATGTAATGGTTGAATAACTAGTGAAATAATGACTCTGCAAGAATCGAGCTGCTAAAAAAATGAGTGGTGAAGAAGGGACTTTAGCTGCATGGCCTTAACTCCTCTACTCTCTCTTGCTTTCTGTATAACTTCATGTGAATCACCTGTTTTAAAATGCTGTCTTTAAGGGACTTTGTCCCTTCAATCTCAGTTCTTCAATGTAGAACTGAGAAACACCTGAGAACTCCTACAAGTCTTCCAGGAAGAACAAAGAAGATCAGGCTTCATGTCCTGAGTCCTTGCAGAGTTGCAGGGGAGTCTGTTTTTAAGTCATCTTCCTGTGTTGTAACCAAGTGTTGGGAGTTTTGCTTTCCCAGTCTTATTATCCTTGTCAAGGTCACCTGTCAAGAGTACTGGAGTTTATTCTCCCCCATCCAGTTTCCTGGGTGCTTCTCTCGTTGTTTGAGTCACTTCTCAGAGATTTGCATTGCAGCTGGTCGGGTGAGTTGGCTTTTCAGAAGGTTCTTTAAAGAGATTTTAGGAAAAGGAGGCACAGTTCAAGTATTTTTGTTCAGGTGAATGTTCATCACATATGGCTAAAAATTTGTATCCATCTGTTTTGTGCTGCTGTGGGAATCTCCAGGTACTCCCTGTAAATCAAACTAATCTTTTGGGGCACTTGTGTGGCAGTAAATGTGTCAAGTATCCTGCTAGAAAACAAGTCACTTTTAGGCAATATATCACTGATAGGATTTCTGCTACAGAAACTTCCAAGCATATCCTTTTTATCAGGCAGTATTGAACTTCAGTCCATGTTGGTTCACTTTAGGGAAATGATCCTCATTGCCAGTTTTATATGGTAATGTTCAAAGTGTGGTTAACTGGGATTCAGAAGTTTAGCAGATCTGACTGTCTCAGCTGCATTTCACGAAGATGGGAGCTCAGTTACCAGTTAAATGTGGCATTACCTGGTAAATTGTGGCTTTCAACACTCTGCAAACAGAATAAAATGTGCTTGAATTACAGGGCTTGAACACTGCTTGGAAATTCTAGCGCTGACAAACCAGTAGGTGGTTTCCTGTAGCCTTATGGTGAGGCTATAACCAACTTCATTAAAGGTTTGACTGCTTTAATAATTCAAATTATGGCTCTCTTTTCAAAGACTTGTCGGTAGCTCCATTAACTTCTGCATCTGCCGTGTCACTTCATGGTTGCTGCTTTGCTGTAGCCGCTCTGTGAGGCACCTCTGGCAGAGTTTCCTCACTGTCAGTGGAGGAGGCAGAGCAGAGGTGTTTTAGCATTGCAGGCTCTGTGTGAGAGCTTGTTCTTGTAGAGATTCCTGCTCAGGATGTGGAGGTCATACTTGTCTGTGCTGGAAAGGCACAAACCGTTTTGAAACACAGAATGAAGCTCAGGAAGACTGAGTCAGTTATTTAATTATCTTGAGAGTAGAGGAAGGAAAAAGTTAGCAAATGTAACCTCCTACCAGAACCTGGTGTGCCTGCAGCTGGAGTTCACAGGATCAGAAGGCAACTTGGGCTGCCCTCAGGTCCCTGTCAAACCTCCTGCTCAAAGGGCAGCTCTGGGGCAGACCAGGCTTTGTCCACTTGGGTCTTGAAAGCCTCCAGGGGTGGAGGCAGCTCAGCCTTTTGGGGCACCCTGTGCTGCTCTGGCTGTCCCTGTGGGGGAATAGATTTTCTGTACATGCAGTTTGAACATCTCATATTTTAATGCCCATAATTATGCCCATTGTCTCTGTTCTTCCTTCCACATGGAAGAGAAGAGGAGGCTGAGAGGTGACCTCAGCACTGTCTGGAACTGCCTGAAGGGAAGTTCTAGCCAGGTGGGGGTTGGTCTCTTCTCCCAGGCACTCAGCAATAGGACAAGGGGGCACGGGCTCAAGCTCTGCCAGGGGAAATTGAAGTTGGAGAGCAGGAAAAACTTCTTTGCAGAGAGAGTGCTCAGACATTGGAATGGGCTGCCCAGAGAGGGGGTGGATTCCCCATCCCTGGAGGTTTTCCAACTGAGCTTGGCTGTGGCACTGAGTGCCATGATGTGGTAAAGGGACTGGAGTTGGCCCAAGGGTTGGACTTGATGATCTTGGAGGTCTTTTTCAGCCCAATTGATTCTGTGATTCTATAGAGAGCCTGGATCTGTCTTCTACATCCCCTCCCTGTGGGTGTGTGGCAGCTGTGGGTGCCCTGGAGCCCTCCCTGCCCCAGCTGACCAGGCCTGGCTCCATCCCCAACTGCCCTGAAGGCCTCTGCTGGCCTTGCTGCAGTTGATCCACAGCTTTCTTGATTTGTCTTGATATCTGAACAACACCAGTCATTTTTGGAAAGTATTCCCTCCAGCTTTTTTGTGTTCTGAAATGATTAATGCTACTTTCCTACAGTCTTTACTCTTGAATTTTAAACAAGGGAGGAGTAGTGGGGAAATCACACATGCCCCTTCCAGGAGGCACCTCATAGCACAGTGTTTTCTTTGAGGGGATGTAAAGGGAAAGTCTCCCTTCTAATTTTGTCTCGTTTTTTTTTTCTCTATGCAAGTTGTTGTTAGCACTTGTTAACTAGAATTTCTGCCAGTACTCAGTATGAGCAACATTTCTTACTCTTCTTTGAGGGCGAGGGTAATGACCTAATAAGGCAAATAAGATTGATGATGGCTACTACTTACTGGTGATCAACAAGCTTTTGCTGGAGACCTGTGAAGTAAAAAGAATTAAAATAGTGTTAAGCAATTCCCTTCTGAGCTTTCTGCTGAAGGAAATACATCTTACTGAGAGCCCCAAGACACACACCGTACTCCTGAGGTCTCTGGGCAGCTATTACTTGCTCCCTTCTGTCAGGGGGATTTGAATTATTAAGCATCCTGCTGCCACCTGTGGACAACTTATGCTGAAGTCTGGGTGTGCTATCAGAGCTCTGATACTTATTCAGACCTGTATCCCTAAGGAAACAAGGCTTGTACAAATGTGCTGCTTACTTCTCCCCTCCTCTTCTCCCCTCCTCTTCTCCCCTCCTCTTCTCCCCTCCTCTTCTCCCCTCCCCTCTCTCAAACGGCTTTAACAAACTTTAGCAGACTTACACAGAGCAATAGACATTTCAGAGTTGGGTGTTGCCATTATAATTTTGTAAAAGTTACCTGGTTAGGTGATCACATTTGGGTGATCCAAGTGGCTGTGCCTGTGGGGAGCAGCAGAGCCCAGCTGGGGTAACTCAGCCCTTCAGAGCTCGCTTAGCTGTGGGGTGGGGTTTGAGTGTTCTCCTCTGTATGGAGTTCACTGCAAGGACTGGAGTGTCTGCAGCTCAGCAGGTGCTGGGCACGTTGTGCTGCTGCAGGGACTGGCAGGAAGGTGACTCTGAGTGTGTGCTGGAGGGGAGGGGGCTGCACTAACCAGAGAACTTAGCCCTGCTTGCACTTGGCAAAAGCTTGGCCATACAGACAAAAAGTGTGTTTTGAACTTGAACAGCTCCTGACAGAAGTTTCTCAGCCTCCCTTTTGCCCTCAGCCCTGATTCGATGGCGTAAGTTTATGGCCAGGTCTGAAGTGAGCTGGGCTGGGTTAAAACTGCTTTTGTTTTGTTTTGGTTTTTTACCCACGGAGCTTAGTCTGGGTTGGTTTCCTGATGCCAATTCATCAGGTTACCACAGATGTGCTGACAGAAAGGGTGAGGCTGAGCACAGGAACAGGGCAGTGATGGTGAGGGCAGGGTGGGGATACTGCCTGGAGTGATAGTGCTCGTTATCACTGACGTGCTCAGTGACCCATAACACTAATAAATAATGTCCCGTGTCCTAGAATATGCCTGTAGCTATAAATAGGATTATGTATATAAAAATACAATGTAGCTGGTCTCACTGGGATGGAGTTGAACAAGGCCAAGTGCAGGTCCTGCCCTTTGGCCACAACAACCCCCTGCAGNGTGTTTGTGCTGGAGAAGAGGAGGCTGAGAGGTGACCTCATCACTGTCTGGAACTCCCTGAAGGGAAGTTGTGGCCAGGTGGGGGTTGGTCTCTTCTCCCAGGCACTCAGCAATAGGACAAGGGGGCACGGGCTCAAGCTCTGCCAGGGGAAATTGAAGTTGGAGATGAGAAAAAACTTCTTTGCAGAGAGAGTGCTCAGGCATTGGAATGGGCTGCCCAGAGAGGGGGTGGATTCCCCATCCCTGGAGGTTTTTCAACTGAGCTTGGCCGTGGCACTGAGTGCCATGATGTGGTAAAGGGAGTGGAGTTGGCCCAAGGGTTGGACTTGATGATCTGGGAGGTCTTTTCCAACCCAATCCATTCTATGATTCTGTGATTCTTTTCAGTCTGGACTGAGAATCTCCCCTTTTCCCCTTTGCTTCAGAACACAGTTTACTGTGGATGGTGTTACTTTGTGCTCTGCTAAGAGGTTACTTGTACAGCAGTGTTCCAGTGACCTAGAAGTGCAGGTTAGTGTAAGTAAAGTTACAGCTGTATTTATTTATTTATTTATTTATTTATTTATGGATGGCAGGGGTGATTCCTGTAGCAATTAATTCTTGTTCTAACCTGCGTATTCTGATGTAGTCTGATCTTTATTGGAAAGGGGAAAGTTCTGTTGTGTCAGTGAAGCCAGGTGATGTTTATCTGAAGTTTTGGTGAGGGACTGAAGTTGCACCAAAGCATTTTGAGAAGGCTGCCCCCATCCCTGAATTGAGGGAATTGGAGGGCTTTTATATGAGGCTCTTTGTTTCATTGCAAGGTAAGAAGATATATTTGCTTGGTGAATTAGCTGATTTATTTATGTACTCACTACAAAGTATGCTGTGATATTCAGGCTCCTTGTAAATCTGTGTCTTTTGTCTAAGAAGTCATAACAAGCAACCCCAGCCTGCTCCAGTGAGATAACTTTTGCCTGTAAGTGAGCTGATCTGGCGTTGAATTGTAGCACAAACTTTTTCAACTTAAAGCTCTGTTTAAATCAATGTATGTGGAACCTGAAGCTGCTCTGCTTTTCAGTTTGCCACAACGGCTGTTACGTGCATTTTCAGATGTTTTGGTGCTTCCCGCTGGAGAGGGAGAGGCTGGGTTGGTGGGGGAGGACAGTGATTTGATGGACAGATGCCTTGGCATCTCCCCTGCCCTGCTCAGCCAGCAGAAATGAGTGTGGAAGAGGAGTAGTTGCAGCTCAAGTGTGTGGGGGCTGGCGAGGGAGGAGAGGGTGGTTTGCTGTAGGGTCTGAGTTTGTTGGATGAGGAGCTGCTGGGGGTTGTAGAGTTTTAAGGTCCTTTGTCACTGCTGTTGGATCTTCAGAGCAGCAGAAGAGATTGACCAGGAGGAACAGACTGATGGAAGAGCAGTTAAGAAATGCAGCCATAATTTGTAAGGAGCATATGTGGAAGGACATCAGTTACTGCTTTCCTTGCTTTGACCCTTGACCTCATCTCACTGGGAAACTGCCCAGCTGCTGTCAGCCAGGAGAGGAATAAACCCACGGATCTTTTTCCTTCAAATTAGCAGAATTGCATGCATTGGTCCTGTACCTTTTACTGTATTGTGAGGGAAGGGAGGTCGTGGATTTCAGTGGTGTTTGGTAGAACACAGGGGGTTTCCTGTGCTCAGGGAGGGGTATGGCATCTTAACTGCTTCTTGCTACAGTGAATCAGAATGGATTGGGTTGGAAAAGACCTCCGAGATCATCAAGTCCAACCCTTGGGCCAACTCCAGTCCATTTACCAGATCATGGCACTCAGTGCCATGGCCAAGCTCACTTGAAAAACCTCCAGGGATGGGGAATCCACCCCCTCTCTGGGCAGCCCATTCCAATGCCTGAGCACTCTCTCTGCAAAGAATTTTTTCCTGATCTCCAACTTAAATTGGAAGAGAATAAAGGACTACCAACTGTTGTGGAGTGACATGAGCACTTGGGCCATGGTTTCTCCCTGTTCCACACAGGATGGCTCTTTCCTGGGTGATCCTTGAGCACTCGTGTTGTCACATTTAACAGGATACTGCAGGAAGGGAAACGGTGGCACTGGTGTCACCACCAGCCCTGCTCTGACTCCTCTGGCCACTGCTGCTCCTCCCAGCTGAATTTAACAACAACTTCTGATTGTTGTAAACTTGGGAACTTCCCAGATGTCCAAATGAAAGGGAAATGTCTTAAACAGTGTTCTGATGTTGAGTGTTTCAAATCCTCTGAGTTAAACTAGCAGGTACTTGTTTGATCAGTGTAAGCTGGGGTGGGATAAGCTTTTCTGAGTAACATTAGGCCTGCTTTCTCTTCTTTCTGTATTCTAGTAGGACTTTTCCCAGATTATTCACACTGGCTTTTGCACTCAGGGGATTATCATAAGGAACCAGAAGGCTGAAGAGTCTCTTGGGATTTTTACAGACTGAATTTCACTGATGGGGCTCAAATCAGAGAGACCTTTGAGGTACTTAGGAGTCCTTCCCTGAAGTCTCCTTCAACTTTAGGGAAAAGAAATGACATTTTTCCTGCAGAATTTAAGATATCTCTAATGCATCAGTCTGTTTCTCATATTTTAATTTATTGTCTGTGGTGTTGAAAGTCTCCTCTAGTGCTTGGCGTGAACAGTTTTCTGCTTCATCTGATGTTGGTATATGTGAAACTGATTTTTATTTTATTTCTTTGCCTCTCTTCCCCCCCCCACCCCCTGAAGCATTGTCTGTTTGGGGTCTGCAGGCCCCACTTGTCACACAGCTGACTTGTCTCAGAGCTGCTCTAGGTGCTAGAAAATGAGAAATTAATTCTCAGAAACCTTTAAGGCTGATTCAGTCAAACCAATGTGGGGAAAATTTCTTGAGTTACTTCAAGGAGCCTCAGGCAGGGATTAAACTTTTTGTTTGGAGGCAGTAAAACAGGCCTTTTGGGCATCAGGAGTGTTGAATAAAGACTTTGGTGTTTCATGGTGCCTTGATTTAATGAGGCCTTGATAGTTGTTCCTGTTTGATCAGGCCTACAGCAAAGAGCAGTTTGTTTGGAGCCTCCTGGACTGCTCAGTGGTCTGTGCCAGGTTATTTACCGCAGTTTAACTTCCCTACATGTGAGAAATGAATTTTTGATGAATCTGTTGGGAAGACCATTTTTTCCCCCTTGTTCTGTGATAGCCGGGTGGGGGTTGGTCTCTTCTCCCAGGCACTCAGCAATAGGACAAGGGGGCACGGGCTCAAGCTCTGCCAGGGGAAATTGAAGTTGGAGAGCAGAAAAAACTTCTTTGCAGAGAGAGTGCTCAGGCATTGGAATGGGCTGCCCAGAGAGGGGGTGGATTCCCCATCCCTGCAGGTTTTTCAGCTGAGCTTGGCCGTGGCACTGAGTGCCATGATCTGGTAAATGGACTGGAGTTGGCCCAAGGGTTGGACTTGATGATCTTGGAGGTCTTTTCCAACCCAATCCGTTCTGTGATTCTGTGACCCCTATAAACTCTACTACTGCCCTTTGCAGTGAAATTCTCCTGGTGTTTGTTTTGCTGTTCCTGTGTTGGTCTCACCATGATTTGAGGAAAGCATGTGGATAGTACTGTGTGTCAAACAGCTGCAACTGTGTGATAATCTTTTTTTAAACCAGGGAACCTTTTACACACTGCAGGTCCTTCTGCAGGCAGGGCTGGCTTTGATGGGGCTTTTGAGCATTCCTGCTCTTAATTTCAGGTACACTTGAGCTGTTAAGAGGAGACTTCAGGATAGTTTTTCCAAACTAGCCTAATAATAACTGAAAATAGAAATGCTTATCAACTGTACCTATGGAAGAGGGAGAAAGAAAGATGGGAGAAGACTTTTGGCTGTTGAAGTTGTCTGTCTTGAAGTAATATAAATACTTGTTGATGACAATGCCATGATCAAGATTCTGAGCATAGACTTGGTCCAGCCAGTTATTCCCTGGAAAAAAGTCTACTGGTTGGTCTGTTTTTTGTGAATGGCATTAAGAGTTGTGTCCATTTAAACATAATTTTCTGACACCAAAGAAAACCCCCAAACCACTAAGAGTGTATAAACCCACAAAAACTGTAGCATCTCTGAACTCCCACATGTAGCTTCAGTTACAAGTAAAAGAGAAAAAACATTATTTCAGTTTGAAGAAAAAGGTGAGATTTCTGTATTGGTTAATGGTTATAAATTAAATTATTAAAAGATGTTTATTAATAAATTAAATTATTAAAAGAGTAAACTTGCAGTAAAAATCTAGAAGTTGTTTCAGTTTGTCTTATACTATCAATGTCATGAAGTTCAGCGTGGATGTGAAATCTTAAACCAGAAGTGATAAACTGCCTTATATGCATTGTTAGTGTTCTTTAATTATTACAGAAGGCCTTAATTTCAGAGCATGTTACACAGGTTATGACATGAATGTCTGGCAGGTTTTCCACCCAGTTTGAACATACCCTGATTATTTAATTTAGAGATTTATTTTGCTTTGAGGTAAATGGTGGGAGTTGCAGAGCTTGGGGCAAAGACAGCTCTAGGGAACTGTGGCTTGCTGGGTGTCTGCCTTCAGCTGAAGGACTCACCTTCCTTGGTTTGAGTATCCAAGACTAAAATAACCTCTAAAGCTTGGAACTATCTGCAGGGATATTTCCAGTGTCTTTCTAATGAAGATGTCAAGTGCTTGCTTGTGCATCTTCAGACTATTTTGGTGGCTTCCCTCGTAACAGCCAGGCAGAAGTCAGCACTAAAATCACAGAATCACAGAATGGATTGGGTTGGAAAAGACCTCCGAGATCATCAAGTCCAACCCTTGGGCCAACTCCAGGCCCTTTACCAGATCATGGCACTCAGTGCCACGGCCAAGCTCACTTGAAAAACCTGCAGGGATGGGGAATCCACCCCCTCTCTGGGCAGCCCATTCCAATGCCTGAGCACTCTCTGCAAAGAAGTTTTTTCTGATACCCAACTAGTGGTATGTGTGTCTATGTAGTCAGAATTTGGGGATACTAATTCCAAATCAGGTAAAATTCTGTGTGTTTTGCAGTAAAGATGGTTGTAAAAATATGTTTATTTATGTATAACTGGTTCTATTAATTCCTGAAATAATTCTTTGACAACTGCTCTGCTGGATCACTAAGTGGAATAGCTCGAGAGAGTCTTGTCTTCAGGAACAACAAATCTGAAAGACATGAAAATCTTTGGGCTGCAGGAACTTTTATATTTATAGCTGAAAATGCTGTTGAACATCTGGATTTCAGATTTTGGTGTTAAAGCAGCGTGATTCACCTGGTTTCCCTGCTTTATTGTCAAATGCTGAAGGGCAGTGCCAAAATCATTCTATTTTCAGGCTTCTTTTAGGCGTGCTGGTGCATTATTCAAAACATTTGACACTGAGATCCAGCCAAAGTGAAATGCCAGGACTGAGTTGGCTTGTGCAATGTGAGGTAACAACTGGGAACTGTGTAGTGAAATGGGGAATCTTTTGCTGGTGCTTAATATGCATCAAATATTGAGAAGGTTCTTCCCTGAGTGAGGAGAGTCCCTGTCCCTTCCCTGCCTTCCAAAGGCAGCAGTGGCTCGAGCAAGGCTGGTGATGTTTGCTGAGGAAACTGGTGGGAGGAGGGAGCCAGGCTGGGTGATCCCAGGGCATACCAGAATTCTTAAAGGAAATATCTGGAAATGGTTTGGCAGAGTGGCTTGAAGAGGCTGCTTTGGGGTATGGAGGTGACACTGTGGGACTTCAAAAACAAGCAACAAAATGTTTGTCAGGAGTAGCATCAGCATAAGGGAATGGGCTGTGTGACCTTTTGAAGTCCTTTTGAGCCTTAAGATTTGATCTTTAAGTGGTGTGCGTTAGTCCATTGCTGTGGAGCCCTTTCATCAGCCCTTGCAGAAGGTAAAATGAGTGTAATGAACAGGTTTGGTGTAACTACTGAGAGTGCAGTCTGGAAAACTGCATTCACAGAGTTCATGCTCAGTGAAGATCTGCTAACCCACAAATTCCTCTCTGCGTGATGGTAAATGAGGTACCAAACATCTGGCTGAACATCCTGTGTTCTTTTCCAGACACAGAACTGGAAAGGACTCTGCCTTGAGGTTCAAATTTGAAACGAAATAGTTTTCATAAAAGCTTTTAGTCCTCACAAGCAGGTTTAACCTTGGGAGTTACAGATTTGCTCGGGTGCTTGCTGCTAACCAATCCATTCGTTTTGGAAGCAGGGAAGGAGGTTACTGGTTAACTGGGAGTGCCTGGGAGCGCCCGGCGGGGCGGTGGCTCCATCGGAGGGAGGCAGTTCGGACCTGCTGGAGCAGACTTGGCCCAGGGAGCTGCACCTCTTCAGCCAGGCTGGTTTTCCTCCAGACCTGTTTGTGCTCAACTGGGCTCAGAAGCTTCAGGCTGCAGCTTTCCTGTAGAAGGACAGTTCTTGTAGTAATATATCCATTTGCTTCCTCCTCCCGAATTAGTAACATTCATAGAATCACAGAATCGACTGGGCTGGAAAAGACCTCCGAGATCATCAAGTCCAACCCTTGGGCCAACTCCAGTCCCTTTACCACATCATGGCACTCAGTGCCACGGCCAAGCTCACTTGAAAAACCTCCAGGGATGGGGAATCCACCCCCTCTCTGGGCAGCCCATTCCAATGCCTGAGCACTCTCTCTGCAAAGAAGTTTTTTCTGATCTCCAACTTTGGTATTACAAGGGTATAATTTTGGTGGGGTTTTATTTTTTTTTTTAATTTTTTGTTTGTTGGTTGGTTTGTTTGGGTTTTTTGTTCAGAAAGTAATTCTGTTGCATCTCCTGCTCCATCTCAAACCCTTGTGGGAATTACCTTGAGAAGTGAGGTAGTTTAGATACAAACCTCTTACATCCCTCTTAGAACCACAGTCATAAGAACTAATAACCCTTCTGAGTGCTTCCCAAAACTTCCATATTGTGGGTAGTGAGGGAGCAGAGCTTTATGGATTTGGTCCCTTTTTTAAGGGAGAGGGCTGTTCATGGCTGAGTGGATTGGAAGGCAGTCTTGAAGTTTTTGTGCCCCTTTTGTGTACCTTTAAGTTTGCTTTAGTTTTGAAAAATGAGCTTGTCCAGCGGATGGTGTAAATAATAGGGAGATACATACATGGATTATGTATTCCATTTTAAATGTTTTGCCTTTCACTTATTTTCAGGTCAGCTGCAAAGCTGGCATGGTGTCAGCCAGTGCAGTGAATGTGTTACTGTGTGGATGCTGGTAAACAAAGTATTCTATAAAAATACTATTTATTGACTGTTTGCTACTGGAAACTTATGTTTGAGGGTATTCTTTAGCATATGAAAAGATATCCCTGTCCTGAAGCACCACACACATTAAATATCCATTTTTTTATTTAATGAGTGTCCTTCTTATAGTTATTAAATTGTTGTTACTGTTTTTAAATCTAAATTTTTCTATACTGAAAACACTGTCAGGGATGCCCTACACTGTCAGCTCCTGGAAGGTAAACAAGGTAAAGGTGACTGGGAGTTTTTGTGCTTTTCGTTCTTGGGCAACATCCATTTAGAGGTTATTTTTCTCCCTGTTGGCTTTACTAAAATTCCAGGTAACTGGTGGTCAAATGAAGGGTTAAGGAACAGCATAATTGGTATTTTAAAAATATCTGTACACCCCAGACTATGGAAAACGCAGCTGAGCTTCCCTGAGCTAGTCCTAACACTGTGCATTTATTACCAGCTGTTCTTGTACAGGTTGATCGGTGCTTGGTTTGCTCTCCTGGTTTACAGATCTGTGGAACAGACACAGGAATATTGGTGATCCTCAAGGGCTGGATCCCATTCCTGCAGCGTTTGGCTCCTGTTGGCAGCACCGCTCCCAACACGGCTCTGAAGGGAGAGCAGAGTCTGGGGTGGAGGCCTGGAATGCTCCAAGGCTGAGCAGGGAGCTGACCTGTATTCCCTTTGTGTGCATTACACTGGAGATTGAGCACATACAAACTGCCCTCAGGGGGGCTTTTACCTGTTGGGTGCATCATTTTAAAATGCTGAGACAAAGGAACTGACTTACATGAGGCTGAAGGAAAAAGTGAGTTAGAATGAAGCTGACTGTGAGGGTTCTTTTACCCTTATCCAGGCAGGAGGATTGTCAGTTCTGATCAAACTTGGATAGAGTTGCTCTTGGTGATTGCATTTTTAGGATGATTATTATGACTTGCTTCTAACAGAGCCTGGACTAGGAGAAAGGGGAAGATGGGATTAAGAAAAATCCTGTCTGTGTCCTCATTTCTCAACATCCTTCTCAGCCAAGGTGAGAACACAAAAGGAATAGAGTAGGATTCCCTGTGGAGAGGGTTTGTGTTCAGGTGGTGATGGCCTGGCTTTAGCATTTGCTTGCAGAAGTGCTGCTTTTTTTTTACTGATGGTGAAATAATCGTTTCCGTGGCTTTGATCTTCAGCTATAATCTGATTAGGCTACAGGTCAGAGAAATTAGCTGTACCCTGACTGTAACAGGAATAATAAGCTTTAAACTGGTTAGCATGTAAAATTAACAGTAAGGTGGTTCTGTTGGAGCTGTTTCTCATTGCCATGGGTGTGAGTGAGGAGGAGTGGAGTGTCCTTTCAGGGTACAAGGCACGTGGAGCATTTCACTCTGTAACCCACAGCCTGAAGATCTCTTGCTGCCACAGTGAGAACTGGCAGCACCCACACTGCCTGCTCCCAGAGCAAGGGATTCCAGCACCTCATCAAAACTGTGGGCACTAAAATTAGGTGGCAGCCCTTGCAAGCTTGGAACATCAGGAGCTTGTTCTGTAAAGGTAAAGCTGTTAAAAAACTTGTTAAACAGTGAGAGTAGCTCAGTTGGTTAAAACTTGGCTGTAATAACACCAAGGTCATGGGTTCAATCCCCTGCGTGGGCCATTAAGAGTTGGACTCGATGATCCTTGTGGGTCCCTTCCAACTCAGAATAGTCTGTGATTCTGTGAAATCAAATCCTATCTGATGCATAAGTAAGTAGAGTCTGTACACAACTAAGTAAAATCTATATTGGACACCCTATACCATGGCAAAATCCTGATTTCATCCAGTTATCCTTTCAGGAAAAGATGTGTCAGGCTGTTCACTGGAGCTGCTGTCTGAAGTCTTGTATTCAGGTGCTGTTGAATTAGTAGGGGAAGGAAGTATCAGAGATGAAGTTTATTCACAAGTTTCCTGCTACTGTTGTTTAGGCATAACCATCTAGGTTTGTACACAATCCTAAAATTGCTATAGAAGTATTTACCTACACAATCCTAACATTACCATAAAAGTATTTACCTTTTCCAGGTCTTGGTTAGATGCACAGTTGCTGTCTACAAAACCGTTCAGAGTTCTTTATCATTCAGAACCCAATCTTTAGCAAAGTGTACCTACTCTAAAGGATTAGTGCCCAGTGAGTCTGTAAAAACTGCAAATAAAGCTTTATATTTAGCAAGTGTTGGTGGGGACTCTTAGGAATTGAAGGAAAAATGCTTATTTCCCATAAAACTGAACCACTTGTATCAGATGGCAGGTTTTCCTCAGTGCTGAACTCCAGATGTGAGTGTGTCTTGGGTACAGTGTTTGGGGCCTCCTGAGCAACCAATTTCCCCTAAATGTGCTAGAATGGTGTGTAGAAAAATGTGTAGAATATTCAGTACCTGTGCTGCTGGTGTTTCCTGCTGCTTTCCCCTGCCCTAAATCACCATGGCTGTACTTAAATACAGACAGACAAACAAAAACCCACGGAGGTATTAAGCTGTTATAAATTTTTTATGAAGTAAACTGTTGTTTTGAGGGAAACCTGCCACAGTAGTTGCTGGGTGTTGTTTTGGAGTTCTTTCTGGGTGTGAGCCTTACCAAATATTGAAATAGAATTTTAAGTGTACTTGACTTCACAGACAGACTATTCTGAGTTGGAAGGGACCCACAAGGATCATCGAGTCCAACTCTTAAGTCAATGGCCCACACAGGGGATTGAACCCATGACCTTGGCATTATTACAACCAAGTTTTGACCAACTGATCTGATCTCAGGGTCATTCTAGTATGCTAGGATAGAAAATGTACCTTCCCTACCCAAAATGAAAGATTTCCTACATTTATTCTGTATATTTTCTGTATTAGTTTTCCTTCTTCTGAAAGGGAATACATTGGGATCAGCCCCCTCCTGCTAAGGCTGCAGGTGCTTTTCATTGTGGTACAGTTTCTGCACACCCCTCCTGGGAAGAGACGTGCAGGGATATGAATTCCTGCTTGGAGTGAAACTCTCCTGACCATTTAATACGGTGTTTGGTTTGTGGAATCACAGAACAAGTGGTTGGATTCTGACTGCTTTTCTAAGCCCAGCTGCCTGGATTTGTTGCCCATTTTAGTCCTATAAATACTCAATTCCTTATCAGGGGAGTCACTGAGGTTTGCAGAGGGAAGTGATGCAGCTGCCGGTGCTCGGGGCTGCCAGGGGAAAACCGGGTGGGGTTTCCCTGCGGGCTCGGGGTAAAGCAGAGAGTTTGCTCAGAGTCGGTTTTATGAGCTCTGGGGTTTTCCACGATTTTTGTAGAACTTGTGCTGTAGTAAATCATGCCTGGCTTGTGCTCCCTGTGAGAATGAGGAAGGTGTGGGGTAAGTGAGGCTTTGCTTTGTCCTGCTGGGCTTTCAGAAACAGAGCCCTGTTAGCTGGGTAGCACAAAACTGCACCTTTGAGAACTTGGGCTTAATTTTATTTGCTTACCTGTGCTTGATTATGAAGCTTGTCAGCAACCCCCTGTGTCTGTAGAATGGGTATTGCCCTTTTGTCATAGAATCATAGAATCACAGAATGGATTGGGTTGGAAAAGACCTCCCAGATCATCAAGTCCAACCCTTGGGCCAACTCCAGTCCCTTTACCAGATCATGGCACTCAGTGCCACGGCCAAGCTCACTTTAAAAACCTCCAGGGATGGGGAATCCACCCCCTCTCTGGGCAGCCCATTCCAATGCCTGAGCACTCTCTCTGCAAAGAAGTTTTTTCTGCTCTCCAACTTCAATTTGCCCTGGCAGAGCTTGAGCCCGTGCCCCCTTGTCCTATTGCTGAGTGCCTGGGAGATGATGAAGTGTGTAAGAGCTGTACCACCTCTCCTGGCAGGCAGCGTTTTTTTGCCCAAAATGAGTCATTCTAATGCAAATTCAGTGTGAGGCGGTGGGAGAAAATACATGGACAAAAAAGCTTTTAACAGAGGTTGACAATAGAAGGAGCCACTGTCAGAAACTCTTATCAGTTGTTATCAGTGGACTCCAGTCTGTGCCCACCAGGAGTCCCTGAGCACAGCAAAGGCTCTTTGGTGAGTCTGTGGGAGGGATGGGTGACAAACACACCTTTTCTCTCCATGTGCTACTGCTGCAGGACACGTGTGGTACCCAGGCTGCCCCCTCTTATCATGGCTTAGGATGTGGCTGTTTTAAATAAAGGTTGGGTGTAGGCAGACATGAGAAACAGCATGCTAATGTTAGACCTACTTTACTAATTCCTGTGGCCTCTAGGAAGTATTGAAGTAATTTCCATGCATTTTATTAAAAATTACAGTGATAATCCTCCAGTGTAGCTTGTTACAAGCTTATAAAATAGAAAAGGCTGTTTGCATTATGGCTGCTGAAGAGATTGGTGCTAAAGGCTCTTGTTCTGTAAGCCTGTGAGTGTTCCTCTCCAAAAAAGGAGTTATTAGAATAAGTCTTTTTGGTAGGAGTTCAGGTCCAGCATGTTATTAGGGCTGTGCATTTACAGAGCATCTGTCAGCAGTTGCTCTGATGAATGGGTTGAAGCTCTCGTCATCTGAATTTTCTAGGCAACAGTGAGGCAAAACTGTATTAAAAAAAGCCTTTATAGTGGTGCTGTTTGTATTTCTGCCTCTAAAGATTAGCATTTAAAGAAGGACAAGGTAGTTCTGCACAAGTAATTTTCAGAGGAGCAGTTCTTGGCTTCTGAAGGGCAGAGCCCTTTTGCCTGGAGGAGAATTCTGGACTTGTGTTTGCTGGAGCAGGACCGTGTGTCCTATTTGGGCTGAGCCTCAGTAGGATCCTTGGCTTTGGCAACGCACACTGTGCTCCCAGCTCAAAGCAGACGTTTGCACAACTGGCAGATGGATGTTTAAAGTGTGGCCAGGCTGGGTGAACTTGGCTGGCTGTTCAAAAAAGAGAGATTCCAGCACCTGGGCAAGTCAGCTGTTCCTTCTGAGCAGTGGCCTTGCTGGCTGCCAAGGCCCAGCATCGCAGAACTGGCCCAGCTCTGTGCCTGACTGGGCTTGCAGGGCAGTGTCCCCGAGCACCCAGGGGTGGCTGCTGTCCTTCCTCAGCTCTTCCTGGCTCTGTGGGGGCCAGTCTGCTCCTTTGGGCTGCAGAGATGGGGAGGCATCACTTGGGCAGCTTCTGTTACCTCCATGTGGATGAGGAAGGAATGTTTCTTGGGCTTTCAGCTTTCTTGGGACGCAACAGGTAAACTTTTGCTTGCTTGTCTCAGTAATAATAGGTTATCTCTTCTTCCCTGCTGTTAGGAGTTAAAAATATTAGTACCTTATCGAAATAAATAAACTAAGAGAAGTTGTCTTAAAGATATTAAACTTGTGAAGCTGGTGAGGAAGGTACAGATTTACTTCTGGCAGCACTTAACATGTTCTTGACTTAATTAAAGCTCTGGGAACATCCCACTGCTTCTTGGATGGTATGCTGGGGCTGTGCTGAGTTGCTATAGATATTTGTTGCATGTAGTAAACAGAAATTTGTGAAAGGACTTTTTCCTAGTGATGTATATCCTACTCTGATAGCTTTTTAATCCTCATGTGGAACTCAAAACCTTCCCTATAATTCATGGCCAGAACAACCTGAACCCAGAACAACCTGAAAAACTGTTTTTACAATCACCACATTGCATTGGAAAGAGAAAGTGTATACTGGTTTCTGAAGCCTCTTTAGGGATTAGGTGGTGCTTTCTCCTGGCTCCCTGTTCTTTCCCAAGCTGGCACCTGACTTTGATGTTACTCACAGTGCTGCTTTCATCTTAGTTTTTTGCTGAGGCAGGTGAGGGGTGAGCATTTCATGTTCTAGGATGATTCCACATCTGGTGTGGAAAGATTGGACTCTGCAAATCTGTGTCACCATTTGAGTGCAGCAAAAGCACAGGGACGTGTTTCAGCCAAGCCAACCAACCTGGTGTCCTCTCTGCCAGCCCTGGGTTAATTCTGTGTCTCTCAGACAGGCCAGCAGTGCTGCTCCTTGCAGTTTCATGTATTGCTGACACAGTGATTAATTGTGGCATCTCCATTTGCCTGTTTTATCCAGACACTGGCCATGCCTAAATACTTATTTATTCAGGTTTGTATCCCAGTATTCCTTTACTTGAGAAACTATTTGCCAGCCTCCACCAGTGGGGGGGATTTGCAGAGGATGTTCTAGACAGTCACTTGTAGCTGCCATTTTTTTCTGTATGTTTTTTCTTGAAAACCTGATCAAAACATGACTTTAGGGAGCACTTCAAGAAGAGGTAATGGGGGAAGCCACAGCCTTTATCACTTCTTGCTAAGGAAAGTGAGTGCAGCACAGGGCAGGAGGGCTCTACCAGTGTGTGACAGTTTGCATTGCTGTGGGTGGCTCTGTTGGCTACTGCATTTCACATGTGGCAACTTATTAATACCAAATTCCCAGGTACAGGTAAGTGGCATCACTAATGTTGGCAGGACACTGCTGCCACATGAAGCTTAAAATACAACTGTTGATTAGGTTGTAGTGTTTTGGAAAGAGACTTAAGCAATCACATTGTTGAACAGCAGTAGCTCAAATCCATGGGGTAAACTGGAACAGTGTGGGTTTTAAGCAGACTCACCGTTGCATGAATGTGCTTTAGTGTAATTCAATTATTTTGATCAGTCTGTTTATAATTTATTGTTTTATTGCTTTCTTACAGGCAGGCAGAAGTCCTGAAGGCTGATATGACAGGTAATTTGCCTTTATTGTACAGTTGATCTGGGCCAATATTTGATTCCTGGTTTTGTTTTCCTTTGGTGTTCCTTATGCTTATCGTTCCTAAGAATTCCATGGAAAGTGTGTGACTAACATAAAGACTTGCCTTCTCTATATAAATAAATAGCATTTTAAAATTATGTTCCTCTTGCCTGTGTCTAAAATGTGTTTTTAGAGTTGACTGTAGATATTCTAAACATTTGGAGATGAAAGTCACACCTTTGCTCCTCTCTGAGATTCCTGCTTGGGCTGGCACAGAAACTGCTGTAGTTGGGATGAGCCAGGATCTGGGTAGTTCTGGGGAATCTTGGTGAGGGAAATGCTGAGCTGAGGTTTTCCAAATGTGTGGTGGAAGTGCAGCCCTGGACACCGTGAAATGCTGCGAGCTCTGATTGAAGCTCTACATGTTAATGGGAGATGGAAATGATTTATATTAAAAGTACAAGCAGTTTCCTTAATGAGCCTCTGCTCAGGTGTGCGTTGCCATGTGTAGGGAATGGAGCAGGTTGCTGGAGTCCCCATAGGAATAATAAGACACCTGGATCTGCCTAACCCAGCAGGAGTGGCTCCAGCATCAGCAGGAGGGTTTCCCTGGGGTGAGACCCATCCCTGTGACACAGCCCCAGTGCAGGTGATTCTACAAGGCCTGGGAAATTGGACTGTGGAACTCCAGAGAGCAGGAAGCAGTGTTTGCACTCACCCTTCCTGATGGAAAGCAGGTGGCTACCAGACAGTTAGAAAAGGGCAAGCATGCAGGAATACTTGCCCACAATGTTCTCCTAAATACCAGCAGTGTGTCCAGGCACTGTCTTATTTATCATTCCTCCATGGATTTATTTTCCAGGCTACACTGGAAATTTTATAAATTCATCCAGTGGCAAGAATTCTGCAGCTTGGTGACTTGTGGAAAGTCACCTCATCCTGTCTGTCTTGTTTTTTTAACTTGCCAGCTGCTGACTTTGCTCACATCTAGTTCTGATGCTGTAGGAGACTGAGTTAATCAGCAATCACTAAACCCCCAGCCCATCTGTAGTTCTTGTATTTCACTGTTCTGAGGAATCTCTGGTAAAAGCAGATGTTTGAGGTTGTGTATCTTACACTGAGCTCTGTTCTTTCATTTGGTGGGTAAGTGAAAAATCAGTTTGAGTAACTCCATAAATCTGAGTGTTACAAAAACTGTTGTGTCTTTGTTTTTTCTCATTTTTTGTTGCTCAGATTCGAAGCTGGGTCCAGCAGAAGTCTGGACATCCAGACAGGCTCTACAGGACTTATATCAAAAAATGCTGGTGACCGATTTGGAATATGCTTTAGATAAAAAAGTGGAGCAGGACCTGTAAGTACCTCAGTAAATATTTGTGTATATGTGTGTAATCTGGGCTGATGAGCAGGAAACCCTGAGACTTCCAGAAAAATGAAATGGTTGTCTTATTTCCTTTAAAATGAGAGCAGTGCTGTGCGGGAAACATGAGAATAAACCACAGAGCCAATGGAGAGCATTCAGTAGGTTAGTATTTTACCTCTGGCAGTTTAGTAGCAGCCATGTCATGCAGGAGTGGGTTTTGGAGAGCCAGATGGAGGGGAGGGAGCTGAGGAACATCAGTGTGTGGTGCTGTCAGGGAAGGGCTGAAGGCTGCAGGTTCCAGAAAGAGAAAGTTTGCCTGGTGCAATCACCTGGAGCTTTGAGCAAGGTCCAGCAGGAGTTGGGTACCTGCTGAAGGCCTCATTTTAAGCCATCTGAGGTATTGCTGTGCAGACAGAGGAATATTAGGAGAAAACTTAAGGGGGTGCTTGTGGCACCTTAAGAATCAGGAGAAGATCCTGTTGGCTTTTCTCCATGCCCTGAGTCCATTCCCTGTTATTTAAAATGCAGACATGAGTTGTAACAAGTTTAGGTAAGTGAAGCATGTGGTTTTTCCAGCACTGAGAGAAGTGAGATCATAGGCTGGCTGAGTTGTCCTGTCCATGCTCCAGTTACTGAAAGATTTTTAACCCTCATCTCTACACTCCACATCTTGTTTTAGAGAGGAGATTCTATGCTGCCTAAAGCAGAACAATTACAAGCAAATATTGCTGCTGTTACAGTGTTAGATTATATATATATATGAACATATGCATATGTATGTTAGGTGTTTTTTATCTATCTATCTATCTATCTATCTATCTATCTATCCATCTATCTATCCATCTATCTATCCATCTATCCATCCCGGGATATAGATATGAGAGGTGTGGAAAGGTGGCTGTTCCATATTTAACATTGTATCTTGTCTGAATGTTGCCTGAATTTGAATATTCGTCATGTCTGATGCTATATAATTAAACTGTTCTTTCCTGTTGCTTATGTCATCTGCATAAGACCCTTCCAAAGTAAAAAAGAAGACCTTTCTTTTGTTTTCAGTTGGAATCATGCCTTTAAAAACCAGATCACAACGCTGCAGGGTCAGGCGAAAAACAGAGCGAATCCAAATCGGAGCGAAGTTCAGGCGAACCTCTCTCTGTTCTTAGAGGCAGCTAGTGGCTTCTACACACAGGTGAGTTGCAGGAAGTAAAGGAAGGGTGGGTGGATCCATTTTAAGGGGTAAAAACTGTTTTTTCCCTTAGCTGTATGGCATTGAGCAGTGCACCTTGCTAATACTGATGCTCTCAGTAGGACACTGAGGTGACCTCATCACTGTCTAGAACTACCTGAAGGGAAGTTCTGGCCAGGTGGGGGTTGGTCTCTTCTCCCAGGCACTCAGCAATAGGACAAGGGGGCACGGGCTCAAGCTCTGCCAGGGGAAATTGAAGTTGGAGATCAGAAAAAACTTCTTTGCAGAGAGAGTGCTCAGACATTGGAATGGGCTGCCCAGAGAGGGGGTGGATTCCCCATCCCTGGAGGTTTTTCAGCTGGGCTTGGCCGTGGCACTGAGTGCCATGATCTGGTAAAGGGCCTGGAGTTGGCCCAAGGGTTGGACTTGATGATCTCGGAGGTCTTTTCCAATCCAGTTGATTCTATGATTCTGTGTCTGCAAAGCTGGTGATGTGCTTTCTTTTGATCAGCTGCAGTCTTGATGTGAAACTTCTGTGCATCTTCTGGTTGTTTTGGTGCAATTTAAATTCCCTTCTAAGAGAATCTGCTTTAGAGCCTAAACCCCACAGTTCTGGCTAAGGTCAAAGGTCTGTTTTGCACTGTACTCTGCTGTGACTGCTCAGAGTGAGAACAAAGCAGGAAAGGGTGGAATGATTCTTCCTTGCTCTAGTCTCTGGTTTTCTGGCTGTGCATCTGTTGCCTTCTTGAGCTTCTTTCTATGTGGATCCTGTAGCTGTTGGAGGTCTGACCTTCCTTGGCTCTGCAGGCCTTCTCCAAGCCCTTCACTCTGGTCTCTGCAGTGACCCTTGGTGAGGAATTTTGTCTTCTCATTTTAATGTCTAAGAGTAACGATGACACAAAAAAAAAGCCCAAGCCCAACAAACATGTTAGGTAATGGTTTCATTGGTACTCTTAGTTATTTTTTTCTGCCATTTCTCTAAAAATTCCCATTCAGCTTCTCATTACTGTGTGTGTATTTGTGGGCCGTTGCCTTCGTTCCTTTTCATTCCCTCTATAGCAAAGGATAAGCAGAGATAATGAGTTTGTTCTTGGATTGAGTTACTCAAGAACAGAAATAGGTGCAGCAAATGCAGATGCAGAGGATGTGTGTGGTAGCCTAATGTTTTCTTCTGTTTTCTGTGTTCCTTCCTTGTAACTCCTAATGCTGATGGTGAGCAGTTTTTTAAGAACATGTCCACATTACATACATATTTAAATTCAGCTTTATTTTCTGAATAATACCTGATTAGTGCCCACCACAGTTGCACACTGAAGTAGGGTGGTTGTCCCTAAGAGTGTTACGTAGCATTTGTAACACATCATGTCTTGCTGTTTCTTTGATCAAGGCTCCCAGGCTTATAAGTCTTCAGTCTTAATTCTATATTTTTGTTAACATTTATTTAGCATTTCAGACTTTGGCTCTAGGAACTTTTCTTCTGCTTAAACAGAACTATTGAGTGCTCTTGGGATAAGTTTATTTTGTGAGAATTTCAGTTAATTGCAAATGGGATGCAATTCCTATTCCTTACTGGCATATTTTTGCTCTTTTCAATGTTAGATTACTGCTTGTAGATTATGGAGAACTAGAGTCAGTGTGGGATAAGTGCCTTAATAAGGATAACTTGCTTTTCTTTTCCTTTTCCCCTTCATTTGCTGTGTGCTTCAGCAGCATTGTGGTTGCTGAATCCCCTCTCTAAAGTCTGACTAGGCTTTCTGTCCTGGCTAGTTTGCCCCGTCTTCAGGTGACAGCACTCACAGGAAGTCATTCTTACTGTATCAATTCCCAGTTTGCTTCCAAACACCTGCAAGGCAACCCCAGGTGTTAGTACAGAATCCTTGTGGTTGCCCTTTTTTCCCTTCAGTATTGTTTTTTGGAAAGCTGCTTGTTTGACAGCCTGTGGAATGCCTGCCAAGGGTTTCCTGCCATCCCCACCGTTTGTCTTGCAAAAGCCTTGTTCTTCCCGGCAGTGGATCAGGGAATTCTGCTCTTTTTGAGTTTGACACCGTGGACTGGGTTGTTTTTCTCTGTGTGCTGTGATGTTAATCGACCCATTTTTAGTCTAAAGACTTGGCTCAGCCAAGATACCTGCTCTCCAACTGAGAGGCCTGCCTAAATGACATCTTTGAAAGAGAGCATGAGTTCTCTTAATTCAGCATGTTGGAAGGTGTCAAGTTTCTCTCTTTTATCCAGCTTTCATCTGTGATATCCCTCTTCTTTGGAGATTTTTGTCTACAGTACGAAAGACAGAGCAAAAGAGGGAGGGAGGTGTAACACAAACGTCTTTCTGCAGCAAGCAAAAGCATCGTGTAGTGTGTTTAGCTGTTGACAGAGTGTGCATCTCTGTCAGCCCTGGGCTTTCTCTGTGCCTTTATCTGGAAGTGGAACCCTGCTGAAGGTCTGTTTTATTTGGAGGCTGAGCGTGTTCCCAGCTGGGAGAAAGTCTGTCACTTCTTACCTGCATTTTTAACCCTGTAACTCAGTAGAACAAACACTTTTCATTGCTCCATCATTACTGTTTCTTTCCAGAATATTTACTGGAGTCTATTAAAAAATATTCCAGAAGCACTAATTGGAAGGGCAGAGTTCAGGTTTTTCCTTCAGTCAGCTTGTGAGATATTTGATCAAGTAGCTGATGCCTTGTTCCTTGAAAGAGTCTCACTTGGCTTAGCACAAATATTTACTGACAGCTCAGCCACTGAACTGTTCCCATTGCCTCCTTGTTAGAAACTTGTTTACAAACTTGCTGTTGTTCCATTTCCTCTCTAAAGTTGAAGCTGGGATAGTGCTGTTTCTTGTGTTGGAACAAGCTGCTTTGGGGGATGAGGGACAGGCCTTTCTATTAAGTGTCACTTCATCAAGGTATAAAACCCACTGTTTTCCTCTTGAGTATCCATTTAAAAACAAACTAAACAAACAAACAGATAAAACCACAAACCCCAACAAGATTTGTAGACCTCTTGTAGTCAAATCTCCATCCTTGATGATTTAAATATCAAGAGGATTGAGTTGCTTACTAGTTTGGGCTAGACAGCTCTCTCTTCCTTGTCTTCCCAGTTCTGGGCAGACTGATGTAACATGGAGCTCAATGATTTCCATAAAGAAAATGTAATTTAAAGCCTCACTTTCAATAACCTGGGCTGGTTCCTTTGTTTTCACTGTTTAGGGCCTCCAAGTGACGCTCTGTTAGTTTTGTCACGTGTTTTGATGCTTTTCTGATGACTTTGTCCAGCTGCTACTGACCTGGGCCTGTTTTTCAAGTTATTACAGGAATTGTGCACAGTTTTTAACGTGGACTTGCCGTGTCGTGTGAAGTCTTCCCAGCTGGGAATCATTAGCAATAAACAGACGCACACCAGCGCCATAGTGAAGCCACAATCCAGCTCCTGCTCTTACATCTGCCAGCACTGCCTTGTCCACCTTGGAGATATTGGTGAGTTGGTGAGGGGGAAAGAGGTGGGATGTTGAGTTCTGCCTCTGTTCAGCTCTCCTGAGAGGGTCACTGGTGGTGTTCTCCAGGGGTCAGTGTTGGGTCCAGTCCTGTTTAACATCTTTATTGATGATTTAAATGAGGGGATTGAGTCCATCATCAGCAAATTTGCTGATGACACCAAATTGAGAGGGAGTGTCGACCTGCTGGAAGGCAGGAGGGCTCTGCAGAGGGACCTGGATAGACTTGAGAGATGGGCTGATTCCAATGGGATGAAGTTCAACAAGGCCAAGTGCAGGTCCTGCCCTTTGGCCACACCAACTCCCTGCAGTGCTCCAGGCTGGGCACAGAGTGGCTGGAGAGCAGCCAGGCAGAAAGGGACCTGGGGG
>VWZD01002255.1:0-52626 GCA_013396695.1 Sakesphorus luctuosus | reverse complement strand
TTGGCCGTGGCACTGAGTGCCATGATCTGGTAAAGGGACTGGAGTTTGACCAAGGGTTGGACTTGATGATCTCGGAGCTCTTTTCCAACCCAATCCATTCTATGATTCTGTGATTCTGTCTGTACAGACCTGGCCAGCTGCTGGAGCAAATGTGCTCCAAATGAGTAGCCAGTTGCTGATTGTGCCTTTGGTGGTTGCTGCTGGGGGAAAGAGCTGGAAATAAATGCTGGTAGAGTTTTCTAATGTGTGTTACACATTAACACATGGCCACATTTAACCACTGGCTCTCTAGTGATCTGCTAGAATCAGCCTTGTAGCAGTCTAATCATGTTCTAGCTGGCAGGCACAGGGAAGTGTTGAAAGCACTAATATTACAAAAGCTTGTTGCAGCAGGCTGGCACACTTCCCCACTCCAAACATTAACATCTTAGATGTAAAGGCAACAGTTAGAAATCCAACCTCTCATAAACCAGGTTTCTTTTTCATTATATTAAGTTTACAACATGTTTATTTCTTTCCTGATTTGAGTAGAACTATGTATTGTAGAAGGTTCTCTTTTCATGGGAATCTGCTGTTGCTTTTTGAACAACCTAAAAGTAGATGTAGTTGTTGATTGTGCAAATAGGGATGAAAAACATTTGTAGCTGTCTGGATGTGGTGCTGTTGGCACAGCACCTTTGTGTGTAAGAACTGCTGAGCTCTGGCATTGGGTCTGAGACAAAGCAACCACCTTAAAGTCCAACATGTCAAACCCTAGTGCTGTTTAGTGTCATTGTATGTTCCTTTGACATTTATTCATAAAATAATAGCAAAATGCTCTTCAGGTAAACTGGGTTATATCAAAGTAAGTGCAGGAGAGTCTGATTTTGTGCCTCAACTTGGGTTTTTTTGCTGTTTTCTTAGCTCGCTATAGGAATCAGACCAGCCAGGCAGAGTCTTACTATAGACATGCAGCTCAGCTTGTCCCTTCTAATGGTGAGTCTGGGATACCTTTTCACTTCATAATTCCAAAGAAGGATTTGGGGTATAGCTTTTCCTGTATGGCAGTTGGAAACCTGTACTTTTATATAAATCTCCTTCCCCAAACAACTGTGCAACAAAGCCTGACCTGTCAGTAAATCATTTAGAGAATTATTATTTGCATGATCTGTGTCACTTGTCTCCTTTTTGTGAAGTTTTAGAAACAAAGAAGGTAATACAAAGCTTCACTACTGCTGTTCTATGTTACATTCATATATTATGAAGTACAATTAATGAGAACTTGCATACCACCAGCATTGTATTTTTCTTTTGTTGTTTATTCTCGTGCCTGTTTATGAAGTGTAGTGGCTAAAATAGCATTTTTCAAGTTGCTCCTGCAAGTTAATGAATTCTTTAGTTCAGGGATCTGGCTTTTTAGCTGTTGGCTTTGTGACCCAAAATGTAGGGATGGTGAGAGAAGGATAAATAATTTTTAAGCCAGGCTGATGAAACCAGTAATTCAATTTTTTAGCCAGTTGTGTTGTAACTGGAAAATTCTCTGTATTCTAACAATAGAAATCTTTATTCTCTAGGCAACAAAATGTGAACTGTTGACAGTTAATTTGTCCCATGAGGTAAAACTGGGCAGGATTTTGTCCAAGTAGATGGAGATAAATAAGTAATGAAAGCTTGATTTCACAGTATTTTCTTATTTAGGCAAAAAAATCCCCAAACAAACAGAAACTCAAACCACAGCAACAAACAAACAAAACCAAACAGAAACCCCCCCAACCTATCCTTCCCTCTCAAAAAAACCCCAGCAAAACCAAACCAAACAGCTCCTGCTCCACAAATTCAGAATCAGTTTCATTTGAGTGGTACAGATACAAGGCTGCAGTGAAAGGGTCAGCAGATGGATCAGTTGAAGAACTGAGGACTGTGTGCTCCCTTTCCAAGTGATGACACTTACTCTGACATTGATCACACTTCACTCCATGGCAACTTGTTGGACAGCTTGTGTCTTTCTCCCTTAGGTCAGCCTTATAACCAGTTGGCTATCCTCGCTTCCTCCAAAGGAGACCACTTGACCACAATTTTCTACTACTGCAGAAGCATTGCTGTGAAGTTTCCTTTCCCAGCTGCCTCCACTAACCTACAAAAAGCACTTTCTAAAGCACTGGAAAGGTGAGGCTAAGGATAAATTATTTCTACTCACATAAGGTGGAAGAGAGTTTTTCCAGCTGTCCATCCCTTGGACAGAAATTGTTCATATTTGGTAGTAGAAACGGAAGTTCTCCATCCCCTGTCTAGTCAGAGCATCCTCACACAAGTGAGGAACAAATAATAGTTTGTGATTCTCCTGCATTAGTGAATGCAGGAAATAAGGATATTGTGCCAACACAACAAAGTAGCTTTTCATGGACTTTCCTCCTTTATTTTGAAATAATTCTGCAATGTTATGTGCAGCTGTGTGCAATTCCAGAGACTGAAGTTGGGTGTTTCTTTTCTAAATGTAGTCGTGATGAGGTGAAGACTCGATGGAGTGTGTCTGACTTCATCAAGGCATTTATTAAATTCCATGGCCATGTGTACCTGAGTAAGAGCTTGGAGAAGCTGAGCCCTCTTCGAGAAAAGCTGGAAGAACAGTTCAAGGTTAGTTCTAGCAACATATTAATTAGTGTATTGAGGAGAATATTTTTAGCAGCTGAGTTCTGAAATTACAGTCCAATAATAACTCTTTCACGTTCTCAAATCCAGGAAGCTCAAGTAGCCAGTTGGGGAAGGTTTGCACTGCAGCCACCACTGGATAGTTCTGGTAACTTGGGCTGCCAACAGTAAGGATCTTTCCTATTTGACATGTGGTCCTTTGTTGGTGGGAGAAATCGCGACCACTGTTGATTCTCTGCTCTTTACCCTGGGTGATCCTTGGATACCTGTGAAAGAAACCTAATTTATTGGGGAAGTCTTGGCTCAGTGGCCTGAGGAGTTTTGAGAGCTTCATTTTTGGGTGGTGTTCATTCACTCCCACTGGTTATTAGGGCTGCTTTTAGTCTGCCTCAGACAACTTGTCTCTCCTGTCAGCACTTTGCCTTTAAAAAGTGTCTCAGCAAGACCTTAATTTGTGTGTAGATGTGAACTATTCAGAACACGTTTCCTCTGGAAAATCCACGAGTCCCGGCTCATTAGGTTGGACAATATAGCAAAGATTGCAGAATTTTATAAGGTATTTATACAAGGTAGTCCCATTTTCAAAGAGGACTGTGTAGTTTTAGGTGCCCTTTGGAAACTGCTCTCCTTCAGGTTCTGAATTGGTAGACAAGAAGCAGGGAGTATGGATTTGCTCAACACAGCACTGGCTGCTTTTCCAAATTTTCAAAATTAAGATGGTCTTAGCAATATAAAAACTTAGAAATGTTCTTCACAGTGTTTTTTATATTTTTTGCCTTGAATTGGGCTGCTACAGCTAGGTCCACACTGTCTTTAAAATAAACTTAAAAACCCCACAGAACTAGATGTGAATTTTATTAGCTTTGAATGTGAGCTGTTAATGTTATTTCAAAATTAAATAATTGTGCATCTCTGTGTGTGATACTGGCTGTTGAGCAAGCACTGCTTTTTCCACAGTGCTCAGAATCAATAAATAGGAGCATTGCTCAGGCATGTGGAACAGTCTCAGTTTTCTGGACTGAGCCAGAGTGTTAAAATAGAGCTAATTGAGCCATGCTTTGTGCTTAGATTACTTTTTTGTTTATATTATGCAATATAAGGCTTAATTTACAGGAGAGCAACTCTTGTGGCTTCAATGGGTTGAATGTGGATGTAAAGTTGGCTGTGTGGTGGTGAATCAGTTTAACTTTGTGGCTGATTTTAACTCTGAGGGGAGCAGTTACAGGTTGGGAAGGTGCAGTGAGGCCCCAGTGCTGCTCTGGCAGCTCTGCCAGCCTGAGCTGTTGGCTCTGCAGTGCTTCCTGCCCTACACTGCACAATCAAGGCTGAACATGAAGTGCTTCCTGATGCTTACTCCACTTAATCCACTTGCCTCCCTCATTGTTGTGTCTGAAGAGAAGTTTTTTGGGGTTTGGATATCTCCCTTTTTCCCCAAAAAGCATTAATGTTTCTTTCCCTGTCCTGGGAAAGGTGACTTTTCCAGCATAGTTACTGAAAGGCATTTGTAAATAGCTCGTGCTATTTTGGTCCACCAAGACATTCCATGACCCATGAAGTCAGATGTGGAATTAGTTTTTAATACATAACCACACAGTAGTTAAATTTTCCTGGGATGTTTTTTTAAATGTCACCTTCTCTGTGCTTTCTTTGCAAGGCTGACAAAGGCAGTGAATCTGCTGCAGTGCAGCCACTGCACGTTCAGGTTGCACTTGCTCTGAAAGAGAACCATAACCAAGGGGATGTTGGTTTGTTGAGCATCTGAGCTGGTGTACAAGCCAAATCCTTGGGCACCTTCCCAAGGCCTCCTGGGAATCCCAGTGCTGTGCTGGTAGGGATGACCTGAAAATAAAATCCAGAATGAATGTTGCCTTAAGGCAGAAGCATTAGTCAAGCAGTGAAGTAGCAACTACTAATCCTTTCAAGTGTGTTTGCTTTGCCATCTAAAAATACACACCTCCATGTGTCTTTGTTGCAGAGGTTGTTGTTCCAGAAGGCCTTCAATTCTCAGCAGTTAGTCCATATTACTGTTATCAACCTGTTCCAACTGCATCACCTGCGAGACTTCAGCAACGAGACGGAGCAGCACAGCTACAGCCAGGACGAGCAGCTCTGCTGGACACAGCTCCTGGCTCTCTTCAGTGAGTGTGCAGCCTAATTGATTTTTGGAGTTCTCTTTGGGTTTTACACAGAATCCATTAGTAATTTCCTGTCAGTGTCCAGCTTAATGGTTGTGTGAGGTAAGTGCTGAGAACAGACATTAGGGAGAAAGTTTAGAGAGCAGATGATTTTATCAGCAGTGCTGACTAACACTGGGTTTCTGAGTCCTGGATGTGCTCTGTTTGAAGTTTTACAGAGCTCTGCATCATTTTCCTGGTCCTGAAAGAACATTTTAACCTGGGTGGAAGGCTGGATCCAGCTTGGCAGTGGGTCGTACCACTCTTGGGGGGCTGCTCCCCAGCTGGAGTTGGAATGGAGCTGGTCCTGATTCCACAGGGCTGGAGTAGAGGCTGAGTCAACTAAGACCTCAGCTGCTTCTGTGCCCTTGATAATATGGACTAGGAGATAAATGAGAGTGATGAGCCACATAATGCTGATTTTCTTAATCTGATCCAGTCCATGATTAGCTTGGCCTTGTTTG
Organism: Sakesphorus luctuosus; assembly: GCA_013396695.1. NCBI lineage: Eukaryota > Metazoa > Chordata > Aves > Passeriformes > Thamnophilidae > Sakesphorus > Sakesphorus luctuosus. The sequence goes on along the minus strand of VWZD01002255.1, from coordinate 47,360 downwards.
TCAACACCTAAATTTCTGAAGAGCTGGACTTCTCCAGATTCCAGCCTGGAGTTGATTCTGAAAGCAGCACAGTCAGCACTGGTGTGGTTGCTGTTCCTCAGTTCTGGTGCCCTGAGGGGCCTGGGCTGGGTGCCTGCTCCAGTGCATTGATGTCCCTGCTGCCTTGGGAAAGCAGATAAAATGCAGGTAGATAGTGGAGCTGATAATTTATAATAAATATATGAGTGAATGTTTTTGCACTGAGCTCATCTCACACAATTTTTGTAACATACCGAAATGATTTGCCTTGACACTTAAAGGGGAAAAAACACACCAAGTTCTGTTTCATGGTAGAAAAGTATTTAAAAAAAATCTTCTGATCCGTTGGTGAGTTGTTTAAGATGAAGTAACTGGGCTATTTTGTTTTAAAAAACTAGCTCTTAAAAATAGATGTTNAAATGATAGTATGTGCTAAAAAGTTCATAAAGCCCAAAACATGAGACTCGTGGGTTAAATGAGCAAATTCGCTGTTTTAATTTGCTTTAGGTTTGCAAATGGTTTTTTTTAAATCAGTGGGATCTAGTTTATAATACCTGCCTTGAACATAACTACTGAGTGTTCCCTTAGACTATTGTAATGATGTCTCAGATTATTGAGGGTTAGGAGAATATCTGCCTTAATTTCATGTACTAAGCCAGCTCTTGGGCAGTGCTGGAATCCTGTTTTTCTGGCTTATCACCCAGAAATTAAACTGAATTTAGTAGAGTGGGTCTTTAAGTGTCAGCACAGGCAGTTCTGTTCTGGACTGTTGCTCTGATTTTTCATTTCTGCCACAAATCTCATAAATATAGGGTTAAATAGTTCAAAACTCACCATTTTTTTAATAGTCTGCCAACTTTTCATGAATTATAGCAATTCAGTGAAGTCTTTGACTTGTAAGGTTGGAGTGACTGTTACTGACAGGGCTGGATGAGTATTTTTGTAGGATGGGCACTCTAAGGAAAGCAGGGATGTGTGGGGAGCAGGGGTCCCTGTAACTTTGGTTTCCTAAATCAGACTCACACAAACCTGTGCAAAACCTGCAGCCCTGGAGCTTCAGGTACTTAAACTCCAGAATTCCTGAAGGCAGGATTAAGGAAAGAGTTCACAAATTGGTTTGAGATGGTAATAATTATTACTGTGTGCACATTAGTAGGGAAGATAACTACTTGATTACAAGTAGTCCCTGCACAGAGGAGATGTGGGCTGTTATTCATGGAGTAAATGGTTTTGAGCTGGAAGAGGGTAGTTTTAGATTGGATATTAGAATGAAATCCTTCCCTGTAAGGGTGGGCCGGCCCTGGCACAGGTGCCCAGAGAAGCTGTGGCTGCCCCAGCCCTGGAAGTGTCCAAGACCAGGTTGGATGGGGCTTGGAGCAACCTGGGCTGGTGGGAGGTGTCCCTGCCCATGGCAGGGGTGGCTCTGAATAGGCTTTAAGGTCCCTTCCAACCCAAACCATTTTGTGATTCTATGAAGGAACCTGTTTGCTGGGCAACATATTATTGACTGTACTTGCCCCATTTAAGACCTCAGGGGTTTTTTTTAGTTTCTTCTATTCCTTGTCAGTCATGGGAAGGGGCTGTTGCTTAGTATAGTGTAGAGAATAAGCATAAAGATGATGATTTCAGTCTCTTGGTGATGCAAGATGGTGGGAGCTTTTAAAAAACTGGAGCAAGCAGCCTGTTGGTACAGTTAAAAGTTAAGCATCTATGCAGTGATCAGTGTGATTTGAAAACTATTTGCTCCAAGGCCTTCGGGAAGAATTTCTAGTCATTGCTTGTACTGGTGTTGCTGGGCAGGTCAGGGGACTGCCAGTTCACCTTTAGCTTAATGGTTTTACTGAGTGCAGCCCTCACCTAGAGCTTCTTACCTTTATGCTAACTTCTCCAGTGCTACAGTATCTCAGAGCAGAAGTACTTTGTCTTGATAAACTATTTTGCTTTCCAACTGATTCATTGACTGTGCCTTGAGAGCCATCAGCTTTGGACAGGAAAATGAGGATTGTAGACAAGTGCTGTCAGCATTTGCCTGCACTACAGGTTTGCTTTGTTAAATTCACAGAGGGCTTTTTGACCTGCAGGATAATGAACACTGTGCTGGGAGAGCCTGGCTTCCTTGGGAGCTTAGATTGGCTTTTAAAAAGCTTTGATTTTTTCAATAAGGTGATCTTTTCCCTGACACTTTGAGAGAAACTTTGCCTTGTCTTGGGAATCATAGTATTAACGGGAGCTGTGACTGTGCAATGGAGTTCAGTGTTTTCTTAGTGAAGAGAACACATCCCATGTTTTGTCATTTTCACTTATGGTTTGTCTGTTTTCTAATTTATAGCATATGGCCCTGGCTGATCTCTCTTCTGAACAGCTTCCAGCCTCATGAAGAAGATCTATCCAGTAATAATGGTAAGGGCACTTCTAGGCTGGGCTGTAAAGAACAGGGAATGAAACAGGTTTTTCCTGATGGTGGGGGAAATTGCAGTTGGAGAGCAAATAAGGAAGAAAATGGTCTTCTAGTATAAGAGAAGTTCTAGCGAGGTGGGGGTTGGTCTCTTCTCCCAGGCACTCAGCAATAGGACAAGGGGGCACGGGCTCACGCTCTGCCAGGGGAAATTGAAGTTGGAGATCAGAAAAAACTTCTTTGCAGAGAGAGTGCTCAGGCATTGGAATGGTCTGCCCAGAGAGGGGGTGGATTCCCCATCCCTGGAGGTTTTTCAAGTGAGCTTGGCCGTGGCACTGAGTGCCATGATGTGGTAAAGGGACTGGAGTTGGCCCAAGGGTTGGACTTGTTGATCTCAGAGGTCTTTTCCCACCCAATGGATTCTATGATTCTATTAGTGCATGTGAATACTTTACAAATGCTGTTTTCTTGTGCTGAGCAGACTTTGCTCTGCTCTCTCATTCCTGAGTTCCTCAGGTCACAGGGCAGACCAGTTCATACAAGGCTTTAGGACGTGTAGTGCCCATGCTGAGGGATCTGCTGCTGATAATGCTCAGTGCTTTCATGCCATCCTTACATTATTTACTGTCTGTTTGCCAGCAACCCCCCTTCCAGAAGAATTTGAGTTGCAAGGATTCCTGGCTCTGAGGCCCTCGTTCAGGTGGGTAACAGCTGGAGGATCCTGTGCTCTTGTTCATTGCATGACTTTGACAGACATTGATTTACCTGTTCCCTGCAATATCTTATTTATGGATATTTACTGCTGTGTAGATTGATGTAGGTCTCTTCAAAACAACTGTAATGGGCAAGGAAGCAACACACTGAAAATTTTGAGCTTATGATAATGCTCATGACTTTCTTTTTGTAGTTTTACTCTGTAGTCTTCAGACTTGTAGAAGGAAAGGGGAAAATTTAAGAAGTGAGGAAAGGAATGCTTTTGCATGAAACCTGCTTGATATGGTTTGTCTTTGGTGGTTTTCACTCTGTTTTTAACTGTATCCCTGTACCTAACATCATCCACAGGCACTGACTAAATATTAGATACATTCACTCAACTATTACTTTTCTGATGAACACAGATGAACTTCTGGCCTTTTGTTTTTTTTAAAAAAACCCAAAATGCCTCAATGTGGATGCATCTCACCAGAAGAAAATTACATCTGTAAATCACATATCTTTTAACAGTCATGTTTTGAATAATACCTTATGAAAGTTCACAGATTTTAATAGAGTATGTTGGCATGTTGTATTTGTAAGGAATATGATGTTGCAGAGGGTAATGGTGTAATTAGTATTCCCTCTCCTGTGTCAATACTAGGAACTTGGATTTCTCCAAAGGCCACCAGGCAATTACAGGAGATAAAGAGGGGCAGCAACGTCGGATACGGGAGCAGCGCCTTATCTTCACAGGCAAATGGATTGCTGATAATCAGCCGAGGTAATTGCAAGAACCTTCTGTATTTCCCACTCTGCCACGAGCTGAGGTGACACGAGTGCCAGAGCTCAGTGTTGTTTTTCTCTCTGTTCAACACAACAGTTAGCTGTACTATGAGTACAAGATGCTGGCAGCACTAACAATGTGCTCTGTGGGTCAACATGCCATTGCTTCACAGACTGATTGTGGTGAGGAGTGTAGTTAATGTATTCAGTTTTTAATTCCTTTCTTTTTCAGGTTGATTCAGTGTGAAAACGAGGTAGGAAAGCTGTTGTTTGTGACAGAAATCCCAGAGCTGTTACTGGAGGACTCCAGTGAAGCCAAAGAGAGCCTGGCCTTGCAAGAGACATCCATGGCAGAGCCACTGTGTGCCGATGGGAGCCCTGGACTCAAATCAGTGCTGTCCTCTGGCAGGAGCCTGAGCAACAACTGTGATGCAGGAGAAAAGCCAATGGTCACGTTCAAAGAGAACATCAAGCCCCGGGAGCTGAACAGAGAGCAAGGGCGCATCTATCCCCCGAAAGACGTAGCGAGGGACAGGCGGGACTTTAGCAAAGGGATTGTAGCCACTAAGAATGATGGGAAGAAGGATAACAATAAACGAAAGAATGAGACCAAGAAGTGCAGCTTGGACAAGATGCAGGAAGCGGGAAAGCAGAACGTGGCAGTTCAGGTAAGCCCTTCAGCTCAGAGTGATGCTGTGTCTGAGGAGGTCCCACAGTTGTGTCAGGGCAGTCACTGCTTGTGTAGAGTGTGGTAGAGCTGAGGGCTCACTGTGGGCACTGCAGGGACAGCTAATGCACAAAGACAGAAAACCCTTCTACCTCAAAGACCAGGTGCTGGTGATCTTTGGGTCTCTGCCCTTTCCCTTGATGCTGTCTCAGTTTGCTGGGGAGAGAAGGGTAGGGATTTTGCTGCGTTAACTGTCTTAAAGAGACTTTACCCATTCCACAAGTTATTCAGGCCACCAAGGCTGTTCACGTGGCCAGGTCACAGTCATGCCTCACCCATTCTATGGTCTGTTGAGAAGGAGCTGGGTACTCTGATTTTCAGTTCTGCTGACTTGTGCACTGTCAACAGCTGAACACATCACAAAAGCACCAAACATGAGGAGTAAGATCCCCTGTGCTGTGGGTGCAGTCAGGTGTCTCTGTGGAAGTAAGGAAGGCTATGCTGCTTTTAAATCTCTGCTCAGGCACTTGCTCAGAATTGCTGGGTTTCACATCAGCCACTCTTATCAGCTCTGGTTTTTTAGGGGCATGCCTTTTTCTCTATTTCTGTGAACATTACATACAAAAGCTGTCAAGTAAACAGTGAATTTACTGGTCTGACTTTCCATTGAGTTTTAGTAAATAAGAGTGGAGAATTTCAAGGCTGATCTGATCGTACCTGGACAATTTGGCTGCATCTCAGTCATTCCCTGATGATGACTGGAATTGAATGATAGTGATGGAGACTCTAATATTTCCCTAGAGAAACTATGTCAGTTCTTCACTGTTCTTGCAAGTGGAAATTATTTCCTAATGCACTTTATCTCCCTTGCCTCTATGTAAGCCCATTGCTACTGCCCAGGAAAGGGCTGCAAAGTAACTCTTCCTCTTTGCACCTGCTCTGAAGTCCTGTGTAACTGAGGTCTTGTTTTCCCTGGGCTAGACAAATCATCTCTTTCAGTCTTTCGTGGATCATTCTTGTTCTCCTCCTGATTATTTGCTGTTAAACATCAATATGAAACGCAAGGTCTGAACTGGCAGCATTATTCAGTTGGTTTTGCAGAGGGTCCTATCAAGGAGGGCAAAGGGTTTCTGCAAAGGCTACAGAAGCCATGTGGGAATTGTTTGTGTCTTGCTGAATGTGATTCTGGTATCTGAAAACCAATATAGGTGAGTTAGAATAGCAAGTTTGTTATTTGTCAGACATATCTGGCATGTGGTTGCAGGCCTGAGCACAACTCCCAGTTTTGGTTTTTGTGCCCCTGTCTTGCAAAAAAAGGACCTGAGGCTGATAAAAACTCCCCAAGTCTGAGAAATATGTGTAGCTTTTGGGATAGGGAAGATAACTTATTTATCAGAAATTTGCTTGTCTTAGTCTTAAGAGATAACAAACCCAGGAATAATTTATTTCAAACCTGGTTGTAGCAGAATCTGCTGTCATGTGATTGGTCATTCTCTTCTTCTTGAATAGAAATTAATTTTGAGTTTTTAGTTCCATCAGCTGTACTTATGGCAACTAATCCAAATAAGTGCCTTTTGTTTTATGGACTTATTTATCCACTCCTTCCTCCACCCTGAGAAAGGAGTGTAGGTTTTGTACCAGCTGGTGGACTGTTAGTGCTCTGCTTTGGCCTTCCTGGAAATACCAGGCTTTATCTCCTCCATAGTTCATTGCCTTCAAAAGCTTAATTGCTGAAAATGCTGCAGCTCCTGCCTAGCAAAAATGCGAAGAATGTTACACAGAACTAACCAGTCCTGCTTTGCAGATAAGAGGACTCAGGCAGGTTGTGACAGAGGTTGAATCTCTGCTCTCTAGGGAAAATAATGTTAGAAGCCAAGGAAGGTTTAATGCAGACTTAGCAAGGTGTAAATACTCTTAGGAGGTCACTGTGATGAAACTGTACCTCTCAAGCACTTTGTAGGAACACTTGGGACCATTGTGGGACTAAATATTTGATAGCATTGACACTTTTGAGGTGAGATCAAGTAGAAGCCAGGAAGCAACTGAAATTTGTCTGTCTTGATTAATCAATTTTAGTTATTTAGATTTATAAAGTTAACTGTAAATCATGCAGAGGACCTTTTGGAAGCCATCCTTTGGAAATTTGTTATAGCACCTTTGTGTTTCATGTAGGCTGGAGCTCCTGTTTTAAAATTCCATGGCAGGAAGAGTGTCTTTGAATTCTGCAACATTTCCATAAAAGAATATATAGCTGTTGGTGTGGATTATAAAAGTGTTGGGCTTATTGTGGAGAAAAAAGGGACAGCACAAGAGAAGCTGAATGTACAGAATGTGATGGAGGGTGATGGTATCAGTGATACGGTATGAGCAAGGGCTGCATAGTTTGTGGTGTTCAGCATCAGCCAGAACCTTGAGGTGGAGTTCCCTTTGGACTTTTTCTAGTGGGAGATCAAAGATTGACCCAAACCCTCCCAGTTTTACAAGTGCAGAAAGAACCCTACGCTCCCATAATTTCTAAATGGGGAGATTCACGTTGAAAAAGAACTTAAGAAAACATTTGAATGCATCTACCCCTTTACTATTGTATTTTGGCAGAAAAAAAATACCCTGTAACTTCTTTCCACTCAGCAGCACTAAATGTCAAAATAAACCCCACAGTTTTGGTTTGTTTGGTTTGGATTTTTTAATTTGGTCCCTGATACAGCCCTTTTTTTTCACTCAGCTTTGAGGCTTGGTGTCAGGTCTGCTCCTGGGCCCTTTCTGTACTGCCCGGGTTCCTTGCTTGCTGTCTTTCTCCTGCCTGCTCCATCTTGCATTCCAGGCAGTTCTGCTGAGCTGAACAGAAAGGGAAAGTAGTCTTCCCCTCTGTCTTCCTCTCCAGGAAGACCCAGACTGCAGCAGACTCAGAATCAGGTAAACATTACATTACATTCTTCTCTCTGCCTTTAACTGGTGCAGCTCTTTCAACAGAATACCCAGCAGTTACACAGTAAACCCAACGAGGTTAAGCACTTCTGCTGTTTGTCTCATGGGTCAAAATAATTCCATTAGGCTGAGAGAATTCCCTAGGAAGAGCGTGGCAGTGTTTGCTTTTTAAGGTGCTGCAGGTAAGTAGCATCAGTTAGGCTGAAGCAATGCCCTAGGAGAAGAGTAACAGCATCTGCACTGTTGTTTTTAAACGCTGCAGGTGAGCAGCATGGTAAGTTCTTTGGATGGTTTGAGGATTGTTATGTCTGCTTCCCATTCTCTTGCTAGAGAAGGAGCCTGTTGCATCTTCTGAGTAGATATCCTAGAGTGCTTTTGTGAGGCAAGGAGTGCCTGAGGACACACAGGGTAACATGCCTGAGGTCAGTGAGGAGCGTTCCTGTGTTCCAAACCTCTCCCAGTTACTTAGGGAAAAGCTAATCTCTCAGACAATCTGAGAGTTTATCTTTTGGCTTGACATGATGTGGGTAATTACAGGAAAAACGATCTGATTTCTTCATACTTTTGCATCAGGTGAAATCCCAGACGGAGATGAGGAAGACTCCGGTGTCTGAAGCCAGGAAGACGCCTGTAACTCAGACTCCAAGCCAGGCCAGCAGTTCTCAGTTCATCCCCATTCATCACCCAGGAGCCTTCCCTCCCCTTCCCAGCCGGCCAGGTAATTTGCATCCTTCTTTTGAGGTGTGATTTATTGTTGGCTGCAAAGAAAACCCTATTCCCACGGTGGTTAGAGCCTCAGAAGGAAGGGGCTCTGATAATGAACCTGGATTTTCATGTTGAGTCTTAACAAGTAGTAAAGAAGGGACACATCAGAACTGAAACCAGGTAAGTAAGATTCTTCATGCTTTGGAATCAAGGTCTGTCATGAAATCTGCCATGTTCCTTCTTGATTTGTGGGTGTGAGATCAAGGAAGTTCACAGGAGGCTCTTCTTGTTTATTCTAAACATGACAAGGCCTTCTGCTCAGGAGGAGGCATTCCCTGTGCTCAGGAGGAGGCATTCCCTGTGCTCAGGAGGAGGCATTCCCTGTGCTCAGGAGGAGGCATTCCCTGTGCTCAGGAGGAGGCATTCCCTGTGCTCAGGAGGAAACATTCCCTGTGCTCAGGAGGAAACATTCCCTGTGCTCAGGAGGAAGCATTCCCTATGCTCAGGGCTCCATTACAAGATATCAGTCACACCACTTTCTTTAAGGCTCAGTTTCTTTTGTAGTGATGCTCATGTTTCAAGCTGTAATTTATGTGGTCTCACTCGCTGCTTTTGCTGTGCTGTGTGTTCCCTTTTGTGTGTTTGTGTGTCCCTTTTGCGTTTTGTGTGTTCCCCTTTGCTGTGGAGTGTTCCTGTCATACCTTGCTGTCCATGTTTGCCATGGAATAGCTGGGAGCTGTATCTTCCCTATGTGGAGTTCCTCAATATAAGACAGAGGGACATCTTCCCTGTCCCAAAGTCAGCTTAAAGTCTGGCCTGTGAGACACAGAATTACAGTTTGCCTTCCAAACCTGGTCTTTCAGTGGGAGCTACAGGGAAGGAATTGATCGTGCGGATATGAGGATTTGTTTGCTTAGCATCTGTCTCTGTCTAAATTAATCCAGAGACTGGTGATCCTCTGGGGGGAGGCAGTGGACTTATTTTATTGATTGCTTCTATTTATTCCTGTAGAAATTTAGTCCCTGAAAATGTGTTTGAAGGGGAGGGAACTTTGGGGATAATGCATCAAAAAACCCCAGACTGGTGAAGAAAAAGATAGTGGGGGGATAAAAAAGAAGCAGAGAGATGGAGGTGTGGGAGGAGGGGAAACATGATTCTCTGAGGCACTTCCCTGGCTGACTGTTATCAGTGCCTGGAATATTGCAAGAAAAATCCAGAACAAACTCTGAATCCCTGTGTGATCACATGCAAAGGTGAGGAAGGACATTGTAGTGCATGTCTGCAGACTGGTGCTTCCTTTCCTCATAGTCTAAATAAACAGCATAGGAAGAAAAGCACCACTAAATGTTTGCTGGAGGGGGCCATCTGCTGTGCCAAATTGCAATTAAAGGTGCATTTTCATCTCTTACAGGATTTCCACCTCCAACCTATGTTGTTCCCCCTCCTGTGGCTTTCTCCATGAGCACGGGGTACACCTTCCCAGGTGGTGTTTCTGTCCCAGGAACCTTCCTCCAGCCCACAGCTCACTCGCCTGCAGGAAACCAGGTGCAAGGTGGGAAACAGTCCCACATTCCTTACAGCCAGCAACGGCCCTCTGGACCAGGGCCAATGACCCAGGGACCTCAGCAAACTCCACCTCCTTCCCAGCAACCCCTCTCATCTTTACCAGCTCAGGCAACAGCACAGTCCGCAAGCCAGTTACAGGTCCAAGCTCTGGCCCAGCAGCAGCAGCAGCAACAACAGTCCCCCACCAAAGCTGTGCAGGGCCTGGGGAAGAGCCCACCACACCACTCCAGCTTCCAGCAGGTAAACTTGACCTATGCTACGTGCTAAGCTTTGTTTAAAAACAAACGGCACCATTCAAGACTTGTGTTTCTGGATTTCCTTTCAAATCATGATTAAAGAGGTTTTTGATGGTTAACTTCTGGGCAAATTTGAAAAGGAGCAGAAATTTGGTGGGTATGATTGTATGATGCTGTAGCTGAGAAGAAGGTATGTACTGGAATGAGAGTGTGTTTTCTGTCATCTTTTTTTCTGTGTGTTTATAGGCAAGGTATGAAGGTGATATTTCTGATCAGGTATTTCTGTCCCAGGCCTTTCTGGTTTCCTTGTGTGAGTGTGAACCTTCACCCATACTCTTCTTTTGCCTCTTTTGTCAATTCCCTCACAACTCTTAGATTTATACTCACTTTGTGCTGGAGAAAAATTTCTCCTCTGGCATGTCTGGACTCGATGGTGAGACCTCCCTGGTGTTCTGGGCAGCTCATACCTTAATAAAGATTTAGTTTATAGGTTTTAGTTTATAAGGTACAGGATTAGAGTAGGGGTTGTGCTTGACTGTTGGTTTAAACCTGGACTAGGAAGCATTGCCTGTCAAGCCTGAGCATTTTGGTGAACAACAGACAGTGCACAAACATTCTGATTTGCTGTGATATATCAGCAGAGGCTTAAGCTCTGCCAGGGGAAGTTTGGGTTGGATATCAGAAAGAAATTCTTTGCAGAGAGAGTGCTCAGGCATTGGAATGGGCTGCCCAGAGAGGGGGTGGATTCCCCATCCCTGGAGGTTTTTCAAGTGAGCTTGGCCGTGGCCCTGAGTGCCATGATCTGGTAAAGGGACTGGAGTTGGCCCAAGGGTTGGACTTGATGATCTTGGAGGTCTCTTCCAACCCAGCTGATTCTGTGATTCTGTGTGAGCCAGGCTGACAGTGGATGGAGTTAGGCATTCAGGTAACATTTCTTGTTCCTCCCTGCTGGTGAAATCCTATGTCTCTGCCTCAGTATCCACAGACAGACTCCTCGAAGCAGCTCTGGAACCCCCCCCAAGTCCAAGGCTCCCTGGGAAAGATCATGCCTGTAAAGCAGTCCTATTACCTGCAGGCCCAGGACCCTCTCAAATTATTTGAACAGTCATTACAGCCTCCTGTGATGCAACAGCAACCTCTGGAGAAAAAAATGAAGCCTTTCCCAATGGAGCCATATAACCAGAACCCCTCAGAAGTCAAGGTGCCAGAATATTACTGGGACTCTTCCTATGGCATGGCTGATAACAGGGTGATGGCCCAGCAGTCGAACCTGGACCGCAGGGGAAAGCGGCCCGGAGTCTTCCGCTCAGAGCAGGACGCTGTCTCCAGGATGACCTTTGAGGTAAGATCCATTCTGCCAGTGGTGGAAACCAATGAGCCTCTGGTGTTCCTGATGACTCGGGGGCTTCCCTGTTTCAGGAATGCCCTCATGTAGGTCAATGTGAGATTATTTAGAAGGAGCTGGGTATCATGGGGTACGTGGGGTTCCAGAAAATAGAGGGGAATTCTCCATTTTAGTTGGCTGTGTGTGGGATCAGTCTCATGAAGATTTGTTTGCAAGTAGGTGTAAGTCTTGTTCAGTGTGGATGTGGCACTGATCTCTGCCAGTGATGTGGCACTGATCTCTGAGGAACATGGCAGCTGTTAGTTTTGGGGAAAATTCTAGCAACTGATGAAAACCGTAAAAGCCATCCAAGTAATTGCAGTTGAATTATTATCCTTTAGATGAACTCTTAACACCCCTCTAGTGAATTGAATGGCTGAGGCTGCAATAGTCAGATTGAGGCTGGAAATCGAGGCTGGTAGCAGTAGTCTTGTGTTGAATGTTTTGTTGGTTTGTTTTTCATGAAAATCCCACCACTGAGAGCTGAATTACTTCTGTAGTTGCACTAATGGAATACTTTGCTTCTGTTCATGCAGTTGTGCTTATGTTGCTGTTTCTAAAACCAGTAGCCTCTATTACTTATTAGCAAACCGGGAGTTTGTGAGTGCTCTTGGTGATGTTTATGAAGAAACTCAGAACAGAGGCCTCTTCAAACCTTTGGTTGTGGTGTGCCTTTGTAAATGCACACAGGACCTGGAGAAGGTCAGCTGGAATCACTTGGCTCATCCTTCTGAGAGAAGGCACTCAGCAATAGGACAAGGGGGCACGGGCTCAAGCTCTGCCAGGGGAAATTGAGGTTGGAGATCAGAAAAAACTTCTTTGCAGAGAGAGTGCTCAGGCATTGGAATGGGCTGCCCAGAGAGGGGGTGGATTCCCCATCCCTGGAGGTTTTTCAGCTGAGCTTGGCCGTGGCCCTGAGTGCCATGATGTGGTAAAGGGACTGGAGTTGGACCAAGGGAGGGCCTTGATGATCTCGGAGCTCTTTTCCAACCCAATCCATTCTGTGATTCTATGAAAAGCCGGACAATATACAGGACCTGCCTCTACCCTGGTATGAGGTTATGGTTTTTAGATGGAAATAGGGTCAAAGCCTTATCCTTGCTTCTAAAAGGGGCACCTTGTCAGCACAGTGTGGTGCGGAGAGGAGCTGTGCCCTTGATGTTTGTGCTTTAAGTATCCCTCACAAAAGCCAAGATGTCCAGTTTGACCAGCACTTGGCAGGTGTTTGGCCCAGTGGTCTGGTCAGCTGCATGCTAGTGTAGCAGCTGCCACCAGTGGAAGTAAGTCTTGTGGGATTTAAACTCCACTAATAGAGGAAGAAGGTGGAAACATAGTTTTACTTGAAACCTAAATTACTCACAGGTCGGCTGTAGGAGAATAGCTGTAAAATTTCTTGTTCCTTGTCCTTGAATGTGGAAACAGTTTCAGTGTGTGGCATGGATGCCATGGGAAGCACACACTGCACTAATTCAGACTCACTGCCCGTCCCTTTGGTGATGTGACACTGCTCCCTGTGCACATTAGGCCACGTGCCTGGGGATGTTTTCTGTTCAGAGTTTCTCTCTGTGTGCCTCTGCACACTTCTGCAGCACCCCTTTCTCACCTCACACTCTGCATGCTGCCTCCTGCCTTCCTCTCGCTGGTCTCTGTCTCCTGCTCTGGCTTGGCCTCCCCTTGCTGTCTCTGGCTGTTCTTTCTGCCTTCTGTTGTCTCACTGTGCTCATTTCTGTCACTAGGACCCCAAGAGCTCCCCTCTGCTTCCTCCGGACCTGTTAAAGAGTCTGGCTGCCTTGGAGGAGGAGGAAGAGCTGATTTTCTCTAATCCTCCTGATCTTTACCCAGCTCTGCTGGGTCCTCTCGCCTCTCTTCCTGGACGAAGCCTCTTTGTATGTATTTGATGTAATACTGCTGCTTCTCACTCTTAACTGGCATCTCTTTCTTCTGTGAAATGATAAGAAATGTGGAATTCTTTTCTCTCCCCCATCCCTCCTGTCTAATTCCCTGCCTCACCCTTGAGCTGGTTTTCATTGAGGCCCATAGTGCGGCTCCTGGGCCAAATCCAGGCCTGCTAATTTTTTCAAAAATCAGAATAGCTGGTTTTTTAATCAGTACAATGCATAGGAGAGGTGTTGAAGCCTCATTTAATGCACACACTCTTTTGCAGTTCTGTGTGCTTAGTATTAAAGGGCAAGGGGGGCACACATTGAGCTGTGGGGAGTCACCAGAACAAGGGTGTAATGATGGGTCAAGAGGGGATGGTTTCAAACTGAAAGAGGGCAGGTTTAAATGAGATATTAAGAAGAAATCCTTCCCTGTGAGGGTGGGCAGGCCCTGGCACAGGTGCCCAGAGAAGCTGTGGTTGCCCCAGCCCTGGGAGTGTCCAAGGCCAGGCAGGACAGGACTTGGAGCAACCTGGGCTGGTGGGAGGTGTCCCTGCCCATGGCAGGAGTGGCACTGAATGGGCTTTAAGGTCCCTTCCAGCCCAGACCATTCTACAATTCTATGATTATAACCTGCATATAATAATTCCACAGAGGCAGGGGATGCTGCCCCACTAAATATAGAAGAGATTTCTTCCAAAACAAGATGGCTTTGGAAGAAAATTGCAAGCAACTGGCTAAATAATCACTAACTCTTACATAAATACAGTCATTTTTGACAGAGAGGCTTTTTTATTTTTTCTACATTTTTGTATTAAAATGTTCCTAGTTCACTGACTGGAGGGTCTTAGAGCTGCTGTATTTATAAATTGCCTCTGAAAATGCAGTGTGCTTTTCTAGTATGGCTATGAGCATGTTCATTAAATCCTACTAACTCAGATTAGTAGCAGTAACAAAGAATTATTTGTGACCCAAAATCTCTCATTAAGTCTATTCCTCAGTTATTTTACCTGCCATCCCAAAGAGCCAGTAGCAAAATAGACACTCATTTCTGTCTCATTAGATAACTTTGCCAGGAAACCAATAGCTGCTTCAGCAGCAGCTTCCTTTGAAGCTCCTACTGTTGTGTCTGCTGACAAATGGAAGGGAATTCTTGGCTGTGCAAGCCATGTGGATAAGCAGAGTGGGAATTTTGTCTGCCTTTTAAAACCTGCTTTCAAAGTAATGAGTTGTCATGTTGAAAAGTGAGCTGCTTGCCAAGAAAATGAGGCTGTTTGTCTTAAGCTTACAGGATAAAAGCAAAGATACTCCAGATACTGTGGCTGTGTTAAGGACACAGGGACGCTAATTCAGGTTTCTGTGGTTTGAATCATAAATTTAAAAACATCTGACACTCGGAGCTGGAGTGAGTGCAAGAGGGCTTTGATTTGGAACAGGATTACAGCTCAGATTTTGGTTCACACACAGTTTTACTTATGGCTTTACTAATTCTGAAGCTTGGTGATCCAAATCCTAAATTTGGTGATATTCATTGTCCACCAGCCAAGCTTGATAATTTTTCTTTTGTTTCTGTGTCAAGGACAACTGATTCCATTTCTTCCCTAAAGAGACTTGTCTCAGAGACATTGTTTTTAACTCCTTAGTCCATAGTTAAAACCAAACAGAAAGCTGAGAAATATTATGCTGCAAAAATAAGAGCTATGTGAAAGAGGGTGGCACAGGTGATTGAAAAGGTCATGGTCCATAATATCTTTACATGGAACCCCAGGGGAGTTTTGGACCTCTCTTTTAAACACTTGGGTTACTTTTTTTTTAATTTTCTCTCTACTTTAATTTATAATGGAAATGAGGGAGTGCTAAATGACACTTGGACTCTTAGAGCTAATTAAAAAATCACAGCTTGGCAGCTCTTGCTGTCTAAGAATGTGTCTGCAGCAGGGCTGCTCTCAGAACTGGGAAATGCTCTGTCAGTGGCCACATACAAGAGTCTCATCACATTTGAAGGAGTCCTGATCACTGGGAAGGATCCTGTCCTGTTTGTGCAAGGTTTCACACAACCATAAGGGGTTTTTGGCAGGTATCTCCCCTCTGGGTGTATCAGACAGAGTATTAGACTTTAAATTTCAAAAGCTGTTCTGGCAGTGGGGTTTGCCTGAGACTCTCAGCTGTCTTGGTTGTTGATGTTCAGATATTAATTACAGTTAGTAGAAAAACTACTGATTTTCTGCACTTGCTAGTTTGCTTCCTCTGTCCTCCAAGGTGCTGGAGCCAGAGTGCAAGGATGTTTTAAACATGACCAAACCCACTTTGGCACTTTCTGACAACACACTTTGCCCCTGTTCAGTACGCTGATCACTAACTGCTCTCTTCCCTTTTTTGGTTTCTGAAGAAGTCCCTGCTGGAAAAACCATCGGAATTGATGTCTCAGTCATCATCTTTCCTGTCCCTCAGTGGCTTTTCTCTGAATCAGGTAAGTGAGAATCAAAGTCTGCTGCCCTTTGCTGTTTGACTTTGCTGTCCAACCAGTGGAAAACCTGAGAGAAATCCTTATGGAGGCCTGATTTCAGTCTCTATCAGCCTTACTCTTTGCCTTTATCAGCTGTCCCCCCAAATCATTGGCTGTAGCTCTGCAGATGTTCTGCTGGATCTTGCTGAGTTCATGAGCTTTTAGTAGAATCATGAGACAGGCTGAAAAGGTGCATCTCAGAGTGTTACGGTGTTTTTATTTCCTGAGCAGTGAATTAATTACCTGTTTTCTTCCAGAGAATTGAGCAGGGTCTTAATAGAACTTTTCTGAGTACTGGGAATTTAAAGATTTTGTGAAGGCTTTGCAGTCCAGCCAGGAAAAATCTGTCTTGCCTGAGAAAGTGATGGAATTCATGTTAAATAAAATAGTCAGGGAAGATGGGGCTGTGGAGTGAAAAAGGAGTTAGGAAATATTTTGATCTAGAATTCTTTCCTTTATACAGACCCAATGTTTGAAATAAATCCAACACCTAAACTCTTACATTGTTTTTTGTTTTGTTTTGTTTTCAGGAAAGATATCCAAACAACAGCATGTTTAATGAGGTGTATGGGAAAAACATGAATACCAGCACAAAAACAGAAGTCACCCCCTCAGTTGCTCACCAGGAGACTTCACTCTATTCTCTCTTTGAAGGGACTCCGTGGTCTCCATCCCTTCCAGCCAGCTCAGGTAATACTGGTGTGGTATTCCTTGTCCAGTGATTTAAGAGGATTTGACTTAATTCTAAATGGACTGCAAGTTATATGTAACTAGAAATGTAAAGAAAATGCCAAGAACAAAACCCAAACCTTCTTGACAAGGTCTCTCAAGGTTTCTGTTTTTCTTTATATATCCTCAGAATGTGAGGGGATTTTCTAATTAATATCATGTAAGAACCTGGATTTTAATTTAAGTAGTTGAGCAGGATAAATGTTGTAGGAGGTGTTAAATCCTGAAATCTCTTTAACTCAGTTTCCTGACAGCCATTTGGGATGTAGGGATTTAACTCAGACATCCATATACTTTCAGTGTTGCTTTTTCTGGAAAAACAGGAAGAGCTGGATTTCAAAATTTAAAAGGGAAAAAATTATATGACTGAAGAGGATGGAGGAAAATAAATACAGTTGTGGGTTTTGATAGGTTTTTTTACTGCCAAGCAGCCTACAAAGCACACCAGCTGCTTCTTTAGTAATCATCTTAAAGGCATAAACCATAACTATTGTGTCATGATTTTATTCTCACTAAAAATCCAGAAAAGCATGAGAGGAGGAATTAGTTGAATCTAAGAAATGAGTAGATTTTAAATAACATCTGCACTGGATGAGATGTTTGGTTGCACTGAAACTTTTGCTGCAGCCAACAAGGAAAAGCCATTGTGGGTGAAATGGAGGAGGCTGCAAAGTGCTTTTATTCTTACAGATTTTTGACTCATGTGGCTCAGCTTTCTCTCCCTTCATCTGTTCATTCACTCTGCCCAGGCTGCACACAGGCTTCATCCTCACTCTCCTCCTTTGCTCAGTTTTGGGTTCTGGTCTTTTTAAGACTCAAAGAAGTCTAAAACATTCCCACACATGGGAGTTCAAGTGGTAAACTTGCGAACTCCTCAAGGTCTAATCTGGGTTTTTTAATTGGTTTGTCAAGCCTGGAGACAGATACTTTTTCAGTTTGAGAGAAGTTCTTGAAGAGACACAGGCTAAACTGGCTTTGTCTTGAGGTTTTGTGGGGTTTGTGTTCTTGTGAATTTTTCACTCAGAACTTAAGAACTTGCATTACAGTTGTGTAATGGAGGGAAAAAAAGCTGACCTTCAGCATTGGAGCAAACTGGGTGATGGCAAGATTTGCAGCAGCACTAAGAAATTCATACTTGGAGGCTCCTGCTGTCTCTGCTGATGGCTTTCCTTTTGCCTTGTAATCTCCAGATCATTCAACACCAGCCAGCCAGTCTCCTCACTCCTCCAACCCCAGCAGCTTGCCAAGCTCCCCTCCAACCCATAACCACAATTCTGTTCCCTTCTCCAACTTTGGACCCATTGGGACTCCAGACAACAGAGACCGGAGAGTCGCAGACCGCTGGAAAACAGATAAGCCAGGCAAGTGCTGGGTTCCAGGCTCCTGCAGAGCCACCAAACACCATCAGCTGATGGCATTTGCTTTACAGTGGTTTTGCCAATGCCCCTTTGAACTTGTATTTCTCCCATTTTAGCAATGGGAGGGTTCGGTCTGGACTATCTCCCAGCAACATCATCCTCTTCGGAGAGCAGCTGGCACCAGTCCAGTGCTCCCAGTGGCACCTGGGCAGCCCAAGGCCCTCCCGCTATGGAGGACTCCTCAGCTGTGCTTGTGGAGAGCCTGAAGGTGGGTTTGGCTGAAACTGTGCTCAGGAATGGGTCTATGGGGCCTGATGATCCAGGGGTGAGCATTAGGCTGTTGCAAGTGTCAGAAGCCGAAGGTATTTCCTGCAGATTGACTTATGCAGCCAATGTGGGAGGTGTCACCAGTGCTGGAAGACCTCACAGTTTTCCAGTTCTTGCTGGTTTTGAGTGTTCTGTGGGACAAGCCCAGGCTGTCAGAACTGGAAGGAATTAGAACATTTGCTTTGTCTAGTCTAAAATTAGTAATAGTTAACATGGGATGAATTTTTATGGTAATGAGGATCCTGGAAGAGTTTAAGGTTCTTCCTGGGAGCCTCTTTTTAGAAGGCCTTCTTGAAGCCTGTGTAACTTTCCTGATAAGCCAGGTATGAGTGATAAAGGAGAATACAGAACACTGTCTCTGCTTTCCCATCTGTCAGAGTGGGGCTGTCTAATGCAGGAGGTGCTAGCATTGGCTCTTTGTTTTTAGTCCATCTGGTCCAGTTCCATGATGCACCCTGGCCCCTCAGCCCTGGAGCAGCTGCTGATGCAGCAGAAGCAGAAGCAGCAACGTGGACAAGGCGCCATGAACCCGCCGCACTGAGACAGAGGAGGCAACCCTTGCAAACGACGGCTCCATAAACCATGGCATGTTGGGTCTGCGGGACTGGCCCACACAGTCCTGTGCAGGTGGCAGCCCTCTCTTCTGTTCCTTGCTGTCAGGAGGGCGTAAGTGCTCCACCAACCCACTGAGTGTGCACAAAACGTCTGCAGTGCAAGCAAACAACATCAGGAACTCTCCCATCCCCGGGCCCTTTGGAGGGAGAGAGGAACTGCTGTTTGGCTCACTCAGTAACCCGATATCACCGCCTCTCACCTTCTCCATCGTGCATGTCCCCAGCCACATGGGAAGTAAAAGCTGAGAACGAAGGGCAGACAGGAGAAGCCAATGAGAACTTCTCAATCCTTATCCCCTCTTTGGGGAGATACAATAGGAATCCATTAATGATTGCTTCGCTGACTGAGAATGTAGTTGAAATTACTCCTAAACATCTTTATTACTGTCTCAGTAGTAAGATCACACTGAATTCTTCCGTACACAGACGTGCTTCATAGTCAGTGTGTAGCAATGAAAGCCCCAGTTGCTGCTCCCGTCACAGGTGGTTGGTGGCGAGGTGGGGCTCTGTGTCCTGTGTTAGTGAAGGAGTTTCATGAAGGAGAGTCTGGCACTTGGCACCGCTTCGCCCAGAGGCTTTGGCCAGCCCACGGGTGGGTTAGAGACTCCAGCATGAAATGCCCTCCTCTCAGTAGGTGTTTGAGCGAGCTATAATGGGTGATGTGGGGCATCGCAGCACTCTGCTGAACAAGCAAGTTAAATGCTATGGGGTTTTAAATTAATGTGTGATTCCTGTACATTTTACTGTAGCATAGTGGCTAGCCCCACAAAGGGCAGGCTAGTCTGTGCATTCACAGCCTGACTCATTTTAATAGGTAGGTAGAAAGCTTTCAATGTTTCTTTGGGGGATTTTTTTGTTAGTTTTGTTTTGGGGTTTGTTTTTTTTTCCTCTCCATCCTCCCATCTTCGCTGAACGCTCGTAGTTTCATTACCATGCACAACATCTCGCAGAAAATAAATCAGGGGTCCAGCAGGGCTGGCTAAATCCGACAGTCAGCCTGGACAGTGTGGAGTGTCCACACCCCCAGCAAGGCGCAGGTCAGCTCTGCAGAAACCCGTCCCTCCCAGCCCCAGCTGCAGCCCCAAGCTTTCAGTTCCAGAGAGAAATCCAAGGCACCCATGGACACACGTGCGTGAGCCACACACGGAAACAGCGTAGTGCTGTTCATAGATGAAAAGGTGCAGAAGGGAAAAGGAAAAACATTTTATTTGCTATTTATTAGGGGGAAGGAAGACTGGAAGCGTCGTTAAAGGACAGCGTTTTTGTTAGGTTTCCCAGGGAAGTTGCGGAAACGATCTCAATGTCCATTTGCTGTGTTTAGCAGTAGGGGTTTGTGTGATGATTCAGGATCTCTGGGCTGGAATTCAGCTGCAGAGCAAAGCACATGCAGGAGCTGAAGTGACACTGGAGTCTGGGCAGCCCCAGAGAAAACGAAAAGGGAAGGCGGAGGAGACGCGACACCCCTCGGGGGTATGAGCAGCTCCCCCACGAGCTCCACCTTAGCAACATCTTTGTTCTGTGTTGCATTTCGAAGCTGTATTTCCTTTAACAAGTCCAACAAGTGAAGTTCCCACCTGGTGGTAACACAGCCCACCCTCGTGTGCTTCCCTCCGGCCCTCCCGGTCTGTGTCCGAGCTGTGCACCCCCAGCAGCTGCGACATTCCAGCGTTTGATCCGTCACTGACTCTTGCACCCCAGACGAGCTAACCAGGTTCTCCATCTCACTCGTGGCAGTGCCAGGTCCCTCCCAGCCGCACCGTTCCACTTGTGCATGAGCGTCCGGCCTCGGGAATGCGTCCGACTGCCCTCCTGCCCCCCAGCACCTGGGGGAGCAAGGGAAGGGGCCCCAACAGAAACTGGTTTGTGTCGTAAGCTTTTTTTTGTGTTTTTTGTCTGTCTGTGCAAGAACTGCAGCTGCTGAAATCAGCTTTGCCTTTAATTAAACCATGTTCTCTCCATCCAGGTCTGTGTGTAGCATTTATTTCCCGTGTGACTTGGCTGCAGGCCTTTAAAAACATGTTATTTTTCTAGAGAAGCCAGAAAGAGGTTTGAAGTTGATTTTTTTTCCCTCTCCTATTTGAAAGAAACCTAAATAAATGACAGTGATCCTGGCTTGGGCTTGGTGCAGATAATTGGATTGTGGTTTTGTGCTGCCTGTGTAGTGTGTTTTACATACCACACCAAAAATCTGGGATGGGAGTAGCTAGCAAAGCTCCTCTTCAGGTGCAGGCTGAACCTGGTAGGCATGTGCAGTGGGTATTGGAGGACATGGATCCTTCTGCTGTTGACCTTCATGCAGATCAGGATGTTGGCTGTTTTCGTACTTCCAAATGTGTCACAGAAAACTGCAGAGATGTTCTAGGTTTGAAATGACAGGTGTTTGTTGTATCTAGGCAGCTCTTCAGAACAGATTCCTTTAGAAATAAATATGGTGTTTAGGTTATTGGGTCAGTGGGATTGTCCAGGACCTGTGTAATAGAATCCAAAATGGGGAAACTGCTCACCTTGCTTTGGAGCAAAGCTGTGGGATTCCAGGCAGTGTGTTTTCTGTCCCTTCTGACTGATCAGAAGAAGCTTTGAGACACAGCTCCAACAGTAAAAAAGTGTCTACTCTTAGGGATTTTACAACACCCACCACTTTGAATCTGAACTGAGTTTCAGCAGGGTGAGGCTGTATGGCGCCTCCTAAGCTCTTGGGGTTGGCAGTAATGTTTTAAGGAAGAAAATGCTATTCAGCCTTTTCTGGTCCGTAGCTTCCTGAGTGTCACTTCCCTTTCGGGATCCGCTGCCAGGGCTGTAACTGCGGGTGGCACCGCCCTCCCGTGGGTTTCCCCAGCTCCTGGCACATCTGTGTAAAAGCTGTGTTAAGGATCGGGTTGGTGCGACAGGGCAAGTCTCTTGGCCCTCACCCACATCTCCGACCCCTCTTCGTCTGTGCTCCCCATCCCGTCGTCTCCGCACGCCCTCCCCTCGTGTCGGCCCCTCGGTGTCCGTACCGTCTGCCATCCTGTCCGTCACCCTCTTGTGTCTGCCCTCCTCCCCTCGTCTCCACCCCGACCAGTCTTCAACTCCCGTCCCCTTGTGTTGCTCGCTCCGCCCCTCGTTTCTGCTTCCCCATCTCTCCGTCCCCGTCCCCTCCCCTGTCACCCACGTGTTCCCCCCTCCCCTCGTCTCCGCCGCCCCTTCCTGGAGCCGCCGCGGTCCCTCCGAGCTCACACACCACACCCCGGCAGCCGCTGTCCAATCAGCGCTCGGGCGCCTCAGCGCTTCCACCAATGGCGAGCCTGGCGGCTGTACATAAGGGGCGGTGCGGAGCCAGGCGCCTCAGTGTGTGCGGGGCGGTTTAGGATGAGGCTGGAGCCTGGCCGGCGGTTGGGAGTAGGATAGAGGCGTGTTTTCTTTTGTGCTTCTCGAGTGCGGGAGTTGGGGCGTGTTTCGGTGCGTGTTGTGCTGACCTGCAAGGGCTGGGCGGGCCCCTTACCTGGTGGGCGAGTACAGGGGGGGAGCCGCGCCCAGTCTGAGGGGCT
Organism: Sakesphorus luctuosus; assembly: GCA_013396695.1. NCBI lineage: Eukaryota > Metazoa > Chordata > Aves > Passeriformes > Thamnophilidae > Sakesphorus > Sakesphorus luctuosus. The sequence continues at coordinate 25,044 of VWZD01002255.1, read as the reverse complement.
GTCGCTCTTTGGGTGTCTGTGGGTGTGTCTTGGAATCCCAAAGCCTTTCCCTGTGCAGGGTCGTGAGGCAAAGACTGCTGTATCTTGCGTCTTTTGGTGCAGAATTAATGCTGCTTGCTCTTTCTGTGTTGCGTCCACAGCTGTTGCCTTTGCGGGTGGAGTGTGGAGGGTTGTGCATCCCGCTGGGAGGAGAATTCCCTCAGTAAGCTGCTCCAGCCCCCCCGGTGCTCCCAGAGAGCACACGGAGGAGTCTCCACTGCAGCTGATACGGCAGCAGCACATGAGTATTCATTTTCATTCCCTACATTCCTCTTAGATATTCAGGACATTTCCCAACACTTATTACCAGATACACAAATCCTCATAAGGACCCTCATAATCCCTTATGTACCCGGGACGGCAGCGCTGTCCAATCAGCGCTGAGCGCCTCAGCGCCTCCACCAATGGCGAGCCGCCGTCTCCGCCCCGCCCTTAGCAACTTTTTAACAAGTACCTATTTTAGAGAACAACACTAAAGTTAAAAGAAAATATAAAGCTTTTAATACAAGTAGCAACAAGTCCATAATAAAGTTAACTTTCAGATGCAAGGATTAACATAGGAACAGTTATGGCAACAGTTGAATTTTTTCCCCCCCGCGACTTTAACCTCTTCTGAAGTCACTTCTCTGGGTCTTCAGTGTTAGGCTGTTGAACGAAGGCAGATGGGAAGATGCCAATCTTCCCGTTGCACTGGCCTTCTAACCAGTCTTCATTCACTGGAAGAGAAAATTCACAGTTTTATCACCCTAGGGATACAGAGGAACATAATCACCTCCACGTGCTACAGACAGGCTTGACATCACCATTTTTAAGGTGTTTCTGCTGATAAGCCTTTGAACCTTGCTAGAACCTGGTAGAGAGAGGAATGAGGAGGAAAGGGGATGACGAGGAATGAGGAAGAGAGCAAAGCTGTAAGGTAAGAAGGAATGCCAAATGGAGGTAGGAAATTAGATCAAAATATAGACCAAGGGGCTTGGAAACTGTCTTGAGTGGAAACAAGGTGAGGGTGGAGAGTGATGCAATGCTCTGAGACCTTGGGCTGTCCTCTTCAAAATACAACTAAACAACTGTTTTCCAAGTTCACATAAAACCCCCAAAACAACCCTCCAAAGCCTCTACTACGCTGGGCTGAGTAAAGCCTGCGAGCTCTGAAAGTCTTGCTATGGGGGAACCAAATGAGGTGAGAACTAACTTTCTAATGGGAAATACTTAGATCAGCAGTGAAGGACACAGTAGGATTTTGGGGTGGGGGGAGTCATTAGTGTTGTATGGTGCAAAAACTAACCTGTAAAATGGTAGAGGGCGGAAACTCTGATTACTTGTGTACTGCTGCCAAAGCCACCACAATTACTGACAGAGCTATGGCTAGCAAGGTATCACAATTTTTTTGCCTCTAAAACTTATTTCTGATGTCTTAATTTCACTCAGAGGCTCATTCAAGGAGGGAAACATGCCCTGTGTATATAATTCTTCACCCTACAGCAGTTTTTGCTGGAGCACAGTGGTTTTGTCCCCTCTCCTGTGTTCTGCACAGGCTTGAAAGGATCCAACTCAAACATATGTACCAGATCTTGCTGAGATTGTCTCTGTTTAAGCCTCAGTTCCCACAGAAGTACCGAAGACTAATATTGAACAGGACTGAGGCTAATGGAAGATTGTACCTTCAAAAAGAAAAGCAGACAGAAAAAGGTGCCAGATGAGAGGAATGGGAGGAAGAGCCTTCTCCCATTGTGGGGGCTGCAGCCAACATGAGGCATTTCCTTGGAAAAACCTGCTGTGAATGGTAAGCTTAAGCACAGCTCAGGTGGAAATCCTGTCTTAAATGTTTGGGAAAGGGGTGGCAGGAACAGGAGTGTGATGACATTATGCTGGAAGTGTGTGTAACACGGATGTGTGGGAGGGAAACTCACAGGAGAGCTCGAGGAGCTCTGCTGCCACCCTTCCTCTCACCACAGCTGGCACGTCCCTCCCCTCCCCTGTCACAGGAGGAGCGCCATTACCTTTGGATAAGACAAGGATCACATCTCCTGCCTGAAACTCCAGGTCTTCAGGTTGGGTGGCTTCATAATTGTACTGTGCTACAACTTGAGTTGGTCCCGTCTCCTCCAATGTTGCCTCTTGTGGCGACTCCTCTGGTTTGCTGTCTAGTAAAAACCCCTTTCCCTAGGGCAGGGAACAACCTGGTAAGGACACACACCTTTTGGCTGCTCCTTGTTCTTTGTATCAGGGTAAGACAGACAAGCTCTGCTTCTCCTCTTCACCCACTCTTTGCTCCTCTGCCTTTCAGGAAGGGCTGGCTTGCACTGAAAGCCACAAGCCTGTGCTTGTGGCAGGGAAAGCAAAGGCAGGAGGGGGAAGAAAAGGTGGCTGCCACCTGTACTGCCACTGACCTCCGTGAGGTTGCACCAGACTGTCAGGCAGTTGTCCTTGCTCTGGCTCCAAGCTGCATCCAGGTTCTTTGCACTCAGAGTCACCAGCTGTTGGCTCTCTGTGAGCTTGTACCTGGTGTGCAGGGGGTGCAGGTGAGGGTGGGAGCCCTGGGAACATGGCTCTGGCTCCCTGTGACAGGCAGGGCCTCACCTCAGCTCCGTGTGCTCGGGCTGCAGCTCCAGCTTCTTGCAAACCAGGTCCAGGAGCTCTGTGTAGGAGAAATCTGGCTTGACTGCCATGGCAACCGTGTATGTGTAATGCACCTTGAGGATGTGGGGGCTGGAGATGGCTGGTTCGACCTCCTGTGGGCAATAAATGGGATGTCACCTTGTGTGGCTTGGCAAAGGAAGGGAGAGGGACTGGGATGGGGAAACTGTGGTTGGTCAGATTGTGCCACCCAAGCTCTGGTTGGATGTTGGCTGGTTGGCAGCCCCAGGAGAGAGCCCAGGAATAGATTAGGCACTTGGCACTAAGTTGTGGCTTTGGGGTGACCAAATTCAAGCTGTGTCCACCCTCCAACCCCATCATGTCTTTTTTTGAGTCGGGATTGTTGTGTTTTCCCACCTCTTCCCCCAGCATGACCTTCTGATGTGCTGACTCTGTCCAGGAATGTGTGCATTCCAGCCAAACTCCTATTTCTCCCTTCTCAAGTGCCTCAGGTCAACTAAGATGAGAGTCCCAAAAAGCACCTCTAGTTGCCCTGTAAATGCATGTTTGTGACATCAACAGGACCTGGGGTCTGCATTAACAGGATGTTACCTTTGCTGTGTCTCTTGGCTGTGTCACAGTAGCAGGAATGTGGTCTGTGGAGGAGGAAAGACGTGGCTCAGCACATGGAGTGGGGTAAGTGTTGCTGCTCTGTGCCCACATACATGGTCAGATCTGCAGCAACACCAATCAACCCTGGGGCCACTGGTGGTCCCCTCAATGGATCTGCATCTTCCACAATGGGCTTCATCCATAAGACAGAATCACTGAGCAGGGTTTGGCTCTGTGCCTTCCCTCTTGCAGGGATGGGAGGCTTAGGGGTGGGATGTCTTTCCGGAGTGGGTTTTAAAAAGAAATGCTAGCTGCTGGTTTTATTGTCTTTGCTTTTAAGATCTCCCTGGATCCACTGTGAAAACTGAAGGCAATCCCTGTCCTTTAGGCTGTAAAGCTAAATTTGGGCCTCCAGGCAGGGTGACTTCATGCTGGTTTGTTGAAGCCTCTTGCCAAGGATCTGATCTACATTTTGGCAGTGCTATGGCATGACTGTGCTCCTTACAGGAAGAGACAGAGCTGTTGAATTTGCTCCCACTAATTGATCTGAGATGGCTTTTGATGGCCTAAAGGTGATCTTTGGGGTTGTTGGGTCCATGAGCTGTTTGTTCTTAACTCTGTGAGCCAGAGCCATCTTCTGTGTCAGCTTTAACCCTGGCCTGCCTATATCAGGCTGTTCTGCTTGAGACACAAGCTCTGTCCTGTTCTTAGTCATCCTTTAATCCACCTTTTCCCATCACCCACCTCAGAGCAGGGTGCTGGCAATTGGTTGTCCACATATTCCCATGGTTTTTGGCAGGTTGGCCAGAATGAATTGCACCAGGTTAAGACCCAGCTGGTACAGTCTCTGCACAGTGGTGGTTTCTATCCCAAAAGGGGTTTTCCTGCAGCAGAGTGGAGCTCACAGTTCAGCCCCAGACCTGTGACACTCTGTGGTGTTTTTCAGGAGAGGACCATTTGCAGTGCTTCCTCCTGGCTCTACTCAGCCATTTCAGACTCTGCAGCAATGCAGATGCCAGTGGCAGAGCCCTGTCTTCAACTTCCCAGCACCCTGACCAACTGTGCTTGGGCCAATGTGGTGACACTGGTGCCACCATCTCTGCCCCAGGCCTGGGATGTGGGACACAGGGGCACACTGGCCAGGAATCCCCTTTGCAGAGCAACCACAGCTCCTTCAAGCCCAGCCCAGCTCAAAGCAGCACTAAAACCATCATGGGTGCCCTGCTTGAAGGAGAAGCCTGTAAGGAACCTTCTATTCCAGCTGGTTTCTTGCCCCGTCCTATCTCCAGGCCCTTTTTCTCATTAGTGACTGTGTTAATTAGGAGCACACAGAGACTTGCTTTTCTCAGATATTCACAGGCACTGTTTTACTCCATCCTCAGCACTACAGTTGCTGTCTCTGCCTTCTGTTTCAGTGTTTCCCAATCTCTGACTGCAAATAGGGCTGGGAGAAAGACGGAGATGAACCTTAGCCCTGGTCTCAAAGGGTCAGGAGAAGACACAGAGGAAACTGCCTCAAAGCAGCTGCTGGGGGTTTCACCCCTCCAGACCCCCCTCCCTTCAGCTCCCCCCTCTGACCTGGCGCCGGCCGCCGCGGCTTCTCTGGCACCCTGGAGGTGGGTGACTCGGGCATCTCGTCTTCCACAGGAATTTCTTCCTGTGCCAATGGGAAGAAGGTAGGGCTGTCAATCCCACTCCTCCTAAGGGGCCTGCCTTGTACAGCCCCACCTCCAGCCATGTCTGTTTGGGGTCTTGACCCCATGTCTGTTTGGGGTCTTGAACTGTGGAGGGGTGACTTTGCTACCCCTTAACTCCCCAGCTTTGCCAACCACTACCCGGGGTGCCACCAACACACATTTTGCAGATCTCTGAGCTCCTGTTAAGGTGACCATGAGCCAGAAGAACCAACCCCTGCATCATGAGGGGGAGTGAATCACAGTTAGGTGAATGTGTGGGGATCTGCCCTCCCCAGGACACCATCTCCTCCTGGGCCTCCTCACCTGGATATGCAGCTTGTTGTGGAGCTCCACGGGCTCAAGGAAGTTGCAGGGGACAATCCCTTTCTGCAGAGGAATGAGAGATGAGTGGTGACTACTGGGCAAGAAGGCAACTGACTGCTGAAGGACACAACCAATCGTGTCCTCTCCCTCCCCTGCATCCAGGAGAGTTCCTGGGGCTTTAATTTTGGTTTCTGGAGGTTGGATGGGTTTCACTGAGCCCTGTGGCCTAAGCCAGGGAGGGCATAATGGATCCAAGTCAGAAACTCATTTAGTTGCTCTTGGCAAGGCTGTGCCTCTGCAGAACCTCACCACACCCACCCCACCGTGTGCCCTCCTGCCCAGCACACTCCTGGTACCTTTCCATTGAACATCACTGTAGCCCAGTTGTCCTTCTCTTTCTTCAGGACAAAGACAATGTTTCCTGGCAGAACCTGCAGCTCCTCGGCGGTCTCAGGGATGAACTCGAACATGACCCGGTGGGGCTGCCCTGTGAGGGCCCTGGGTGTGGGAGCAGTGGACAGGTCAGGAATACTGGCAATGCTGTTATTTCCCTTTTAGGCAGAATCCAGACTTCTGCCTCCTTGTTTCTACCATCCGTTCCCCATCCCCACCCTGAGTTTTCGGTGCCAGCAGGACAGAGCCCCCATGGTGCAGGATGGGGTTGTGCCTGGCTGTGTGGGTTAGCAGTATCATCCATCCTTCATCCAACTTACCTGAGGATTTCTGGGGTCTTGGGCCTGGGTGGAGGACCAGAGGTCTGCCAACAGGAAGACAAAAAAGAAAATTATTAGTTATCTGGAGAATTTTGGTTGCTTTGCAGGAATGTCCTGCAGCCTTCTCCATGCCTGCCACCTCCCTGTGCTGGTGCCTCAAGTGCCATGAGGAACATCACTGTCTTTGCTCCTTCTAAGGAGCAGTTTTCAAATTCTTCCACCTGCAGTTGGTTTTCAGAAGCACAGTCCTCTTTTCACTCGTGATTTCAGCTTCAGCTCACAGAGGTGTCAACACCTGAGTGCATTGAGAAGGGTGTGATTGATGTTGCACAACGGTGCAGCACTGGCTGCACTTCCCCATATTCTCTCAAAAAGCTCCTGTAAAAATCCCCAGACACCTTTAGAGATGAACAGATGCTACTACACCATCTGGAAAATGGCACGGGAAAGGCAAAGGGCTTTGGGAACAGGGAGGAGAATGGAAAGAGAGAACAGAACTGTCCTTGTTTCTCCACTCAAGCTTAGGCAGAGGATTCCTAGTGAATCCTTTGTGGAGGGTCAGAGACAGCTCCCTGCTGAAAACACCACCCCACAGTGATGGTGGGGGGCACAGGATGTGCCACCAGGCCACTACTTCCCCATTCAGGGAACCAGCTTAACCTCAGCCAGGGAGCTGGAGGAGTTTCTTGATGATGGAGGAGCAGCTGATCCGTGGGGGCAGTGCCTGCCTCCTCCCCACAGCAGTGTCAGAAAGTTCACGGTGGTGATGGTGCTGTTTGCTCCTCACCACAGGCCAGAGCCCTCAGAAGCTGCGGGGCATATGCACCCCACATTCTCCTGGACTGTCACTGAGGATGCTGTTCACTGATTCACAGCCTTACCTGTGGCTGCAGGGGAGCAAATCCTGAGAAACTGTCCTTGTCCACCACAGATGCCACCACCTAGAGCAAAAGACAGACTTGGTGTTTGTAGACCTCTGATGTCCACCCTCTCCTTTGCTGTTGGCCAAGCCAAGGTCCTCAGGATGCTTCAGGCTCAGGAGGGACTATGATTTTAGGCTAAGCATCTTGGACTACAGGCTGAGTCCTTTTAGCACCAAAGCTTCCCTCTCAATGTGGTAAGTTCTCCACTATTAGCTTTGCCGACACTCTGGTTTGAGTCATTAAAACCTACAAGTTTCCCTTTTTCTGTTTTAATCACAAACATGGGAGCCAAAGCATCCAACTCAAGCCCTTATCCCTTATAGGTGACCTTAAACGTAATTTAGCAACTTCATAAATGTTTTTGTATATGTTTCTGGGGTTCCCTGACACCTGAGGAGCTGTTTGGCTCTTGGCTGTCTGATTCCCCAGCGCCTGCACAGCAGACGGTTCCCTTTCCAGGTGACCACTCTTTTCCAGGACCTGAGCCCAAGGGTGATATCCCTGTGACTGTGTTTTGCATGCTCACAAGAGAAAAACTTGCTTGCTTATCTGAGATGAAAAGCCCCTTTCAAACAGAGCAGGGGAAGATTGTTTGTGGATGTCAGATGCTAAATTGCTTCTTTCCCCCACCCCTGAAAATATCTTGGTTCGAGTCAAAGCTCCAGTGGGATCTTTCCAGCTCATTGCTGCCTGTCCCTCATGTCTCACATAAGGAGACAAACTGGAAATAGGCCATGCTCTTCAGGAACATGCTTTTAGCTCCTTTATTCTTACAGAATCCCTGTTCCCCATGAGAACCCTGTATGCCATCCCTCTCTCCTTGCCTGGGGGGACGCTGGAGGCACAGACCAGCTCCGTATCTCTGGCTGCCCACCAGGCAGCAGATAGTAGCTCAGAGGGGTGGTGAGAGGGCAGGCAGCAGCTCTCCTCAGCCCACAGGCTTGGTCCAGATAAATATGATACTTCTTTCTTACCAGTGCCTTTCCCAGGTAGTCCTTCTTCTCCAGCTGAGCCACTTGCTTTTCATTTGGCCTGAACAGCTTCCCCACAGGAACGGCCACCAGCTCATAGAGCTTCTGCTTCTGGAGCACAGAGAAGTCATAGTCTTTGGTGGTGAGAGCAGGAACTGCTGAATGTCCCCTTCTGCCCCTGGGGTTTGGGTCTTGCTCCATAAAGTCAAACCATCTCTATGACAACCTGACCCCTGCCTTGACATGGCCCACAGAACCCAGTCTTCTCATGCCTGCCTTCCCAGTGACCCCAAGCCCTTCCCACAGACTCGTGTCTCCCTCTGACACCCATTCCCGCTGTGCTTTTCTCCTGCTAAAAGGTGACTGGGATTTTCCTCCCTCCTCCCTGTGAGGCTGCTGGGAGAGGACACGTGGCTGCAACACCTGCTCCTCCCTACCAGGATGGCTTCCATTGCCCTGTCGATCTTGTTGTGCTGGGGCTCACTCTTCATGCTCATGGCCAGAGTCAGGTGCTCCTCAGCCTTCTCCCAGCTCTCCATCGTGGCGTGCACCAGCGCAATGTTGTAGAGAATCTGTTGGAGGGATGGCAGCAGGAAACAACTGTTGGAGCAGCCAGACCACGAGGACAGCAGAGGTCAGTGGGGTGGTGGCATTGCACCAGCTTGCTTGTGTTTTGCAAGGCACAAAGAGAGGCAGGCTGTCATCTTCTTAGATTTCTTGCGCTGGAGAACTGACCTTTGGGATCAGAACTGGCAGCCAAGGGTGTCTCACCTCACAAGCAAACAGCCTGTACCGCAGCCCCAGGATCTTGTAGTCGATGAGCTGGTTGCCTCGCAGCTGGGCCAGCGCCTCTTTGAAATCCTCCATGGCCTTTCCATGGCTGTGGAGGAGAGGACAAGGGTGTCACCAGGTCATGGTGGCAACCTGCCTGCCTCTAAGCCTATACCCAAACTTGTGGGAGTTCAGTTGGGTCTCTCCTTGCAATGTTTCAGACACCCCAGGGAAGGAGAGGTGATCCAAGGCTGGTGTTAGTCCCAGAACTGCAGTGCTGGAGAACAGGACCCTGCTTGACTTCAAGGAGTTCCAGTCTGGCCCCTGGGGTACCAACCTGCCTGGAACCATCCTCATCCAAAGGGTAGTAAAAGTCAAACTTTAAACCCTTCCACTCACTTCTGCCTCCGGTAAGCCACATTCCCCCGCTGGAAATAAGCCACTGCCAGGTGCTTGTCGCAGCCGATGCTCCGAGTGAATGCCTGCATGGAGGTAGGAGTGGGGCAAAAAGGGGGTAAAAAGGGACACCTTTTAAAACCTGTGGGTGTAAAGCAGTAGTACCTGTCCTGCTTTAGCTGAGTAGCCTGAGCTGGGCTCTGTGGGTTGTCTCCCTGCAGTGCTGGGCACTGGGTGGGGGAGCCTGTGTCAGGCTCCTGGTTTATATTTAGCAGAATCCACCTGTCACGGTGGTCACCTCTCAGAGAGAGGAAGATTGAGCAGTGAGCCATGGGCTGCTGCTGCCTCGCCTCTTGTTCACTGGGAAAACAGGTTAAGCAGGAATAGCTCAGGGCTGTCTCCCCTCCTCATTGATTTAAAAGGCATTGAGCCTTAATTGCTCCCTTCCCCACGGCCTCCATCTGCCTAGCAGGTGCAACAGGGGAGCAGGATTAGCAGCCCTTTGGGCTGTACTTTACCTCCTCCGCCTCTGCCAGCTTCCCCAGGACAAGGTGGATGCAGCCGATGTTAAAGCAGATTTTGGCAGGGGGGTTCTGGACGGCAGTGAAGGCACCCAGGGCAGCACTCCACTCCTTCCTGTCGGCTGCACACACCCCTTCTTGCCACAGCCGGATCGTCTCCACCAGGGACATGGCGTGGTGGGAGCAGGGTGTGGGATGCCCGGCCCTGTCGTGGCTCTCACCCCTCTCCTCGTCCTTCCTTGTCGCACTGCTCAGCCTCTCTGGCTCCCTTCTGCCTGTACTTCTGCCTTCCCCCTGCCCGTGTCGCAAACCTGGCAGGAAGTGGCTTCACTGCATCACAGCCCCGGGATGGGGAAGTGGGACAGAGACAGCCTCTGGTGCAGTGGGGCTTCCGTGGGGTGCAGCCCTGCTCCTCTCCTCGGCTTTTGTTTCTCCGGCTTTTCCATGAAAAGCCATAGGGTTTGTCAGCCAGGTGGTTCATCCGGTCAGATTTGGCGTTGCAGAGCGGCGGGGCAGGTCCCACCTGAGCGCCTGGTGCTCTCTGAAGCGCGGTCCTCCATGGAGGTCGCTGCTAAATGTCCCCCCTGGCCACTCCTGCAGGCGTGGCTGGGCTGGGGCTGCCCTGCCTGCCCGGGTGGAGAGGGGAAGCACAGCCCAAGGCACCGCCTGGGAAACCTTTGGTCTTTCCCATCCGTCTCCGTGTTGCCCCAGTGTGGAATTCCAGTGCTGGGGGGTCATGGAGCTGCCCAGGGATGGGGTTTCTTGGGGCAGTGGCCGTGGTGTGTGCCGACAGCAGAGGTAACTCCTTCTCAGCCCGACATCGCTTCTGTCTGGATATTTTATGGCCAGTGGAGCATGACGTGGCTCAGGAGTGTTGCTGGGAGCACAGGGACACACTGAGCAAGTGGCCAGTGGTGATGGCAGGAGTCTGACTTGCTGCTGACTCAGAGGTTTGGACCTGAGTGCTCCACACGTGGCTTTTAAGTATTTTTGGAAGTACTTTGCCACATCTACCGGCGACAATACGTGATGTGTATTTTGCAAGAGCTTAAAATATGTCAGCAATACTCTGCCCTTGTGCCTTTACCCAAACTTCCTCAGCATTTTACAGAACTCCAGCAGCGGGAGGGAGGCTGAGGAGGAGACTTCTGAGTCCTGCTGTGGGAGAAACCTGAGACCCTGAGCAAGGAGTTGGGTTTTAATCCAAAGTAGGACGGAGCCCACCCCTGAGCCTGGGGCTCTGTCGTTCTCCAGCTGTGTGTGTGCCTTCAGCATCCCACTGCACCCAGCTGGCTCCCCTGAGCATGGAGGAGACTCTGCGACCTCTAGAAAAGGAGAGGAAATGCAACCACTTCATGATACTGCAGTAGAGGGGCGGGAATAGCAACATGGTGAGTGTGAAAACATCCCTCTGAGGCACCTTTTCTCATTTCTGTGAGGAAGACTCCATGGAGCAGGAAAGGGTTCACCTTATTGCAGGGATAATTTTCTGCTCGTTTAATTGTCTGAATTGGTGACTGCTGGGTCAGGTTTACCCCAAACACGATACAGGGGAGCCTGGAGGAGGATGTGAGATCACCCCTGTGACAAGTGCTGGCTTTTTTTTTTCTCTTGTGTTTCACAGAAAGATGGGATCTGAAAGATGGAAGCACATGGAATGCTCACCCTTCTGCCTGGGTATTTGTAATGAATGTTCAAGTGATTTCAGAGCTGCAACAAACACAGCCCTGTTAGCAAGTCTCCTGTTCCCTTCTCTGACCAAATTGATTTAGCAGGCAAACTGGTTTCTTCTACGATAACATCCAAGAGGAAGTGAGTGACAGATTCCTTGAATCCAGCAGACGAAGATCATCAAGAATAAGGTCAGAAATACACAGAAATGCCCACAGTCCAGTGTTTGTGTTTGAGTTTGTACAGCAACAACATGCACGAGTTTATCATTGTCTCTGGAGAGGAGATTCAAAAACAGACTGATGTGGGTACAGAAAAAACATTATGAGAGAAGACCTTTTTTCAAGGCGTTTTATAGGGCAGGAGGAGTGCAGGAGGCAGAGCATGTCCAGCTCCTTCCCAGGAAGGCACATTGGAGCTCTCTGAGCAGGACCCAACGTTTTTTGGCTCTTTTCCCAAACGGTTCCGTGGGAATTCTGGCCAAGAGCAATGACCCAGAGCCCAGGGCATGGTGGGGGCTGCAGCTCCAGTAGTGGGAGGGAGGAAGCACAGCAGTGTCTCCAGGCTGTTGGAAAGGCAGGATGTGACTAGGAAGTGCCATTGCCACATGCTCCAGGAAGGCAACACAGCTCCGCAAACCCTGTCCCCCTTCCACCGCGTCTCACCTGCATCAAGTTTTGCATTGAAAGCTTCCTTCTGATAGGAATCTCGCCCCCTGTTGTGTTTGTACGATCCACCAATATGAAGTGTAGGTTTATTTTTCCCCCTCCTACCACTCATTACCAGCAGAGCTGCCTCCCTGCAAGTCCTGCGCTGTCCCCACATCGTCACACGTGTGTGAGCACATCCCCGAACACAAATACAGATGTACACATTTTGTAAATATTCCTAAATCCATCAGTCTGAGGGGATCTGGGGAACCTTAAGAACACTCTTTTTGTCCCTTAATTTGCCATCTAAAGGCAGCTCACCTGCTTTGGAAAATATTTTAACCTGAGATTGCAGATTTTTATTAATTCATTTTTAAATGAGGACTGATTGGTGTTTTAACCAAATCTGGGCAAGTGGAACCAGAGGAGCCAACCCCAGCCCCTGGGAGGGCTGTACAGATGGAGCTGCATGGTCCCAGGGGAGGCTTCTGTACATGTGTAGGAGTGAAACTTGGATTTCCTGTGGCCTCTGCAGCAAGGCTGGGATTTCCACTTGGTGTGCTCAGTGTTGCTGTGGTTGTGCCTGTGTTCTTCTAGAGGATTTCAGCCAGGAAAAGCATCCGAGGAAAACAATTAGACAATTGCCATTGTCCATCCTGAAGAAGAGCCTGTGGAAACTGGAAGGCATGTCAGACATGGAGTAAATATTCAGTGATGATTTATTATCTGGTCTCCATTATTATTACAAAAAAAAAAGCAGATATCAAAAAACAGCAAGGATTTCACAAGGTCCCCAACAGTTTTACACAACCGAACTGCAGTAAAATAGTGAAAGTAAAATATGGATTTTTCAGTCCTGGCCCTAAACCTTCTATGGTGATGTGTGGTTTGGGATGCCCTGGGCTTTCCTAATTCTCCTTAAAATACTTCCCCCCTTTATTTGGGGACCTGATTGGCCCACTAACACAATGAGGCACAATGCAACAGGAATGTGAGCTGTCTGGTATCGTTATGGATTCTACACCTCCAAAAACAACGTATGGGAGCTCTGCAAGGATGGTGTGGATACCAGGATGTGTCTCTGACTACCCCAAGCAGCCACTTGGTTGTGCTTGACAAAATCAAACCACTTCCCAGATGCTGAAAGGTGATTTGTTGAGTAAAAGCTGCTTTTTCTTCTTCTCATCAGGATCTTTGCTCCCTAAAATAAAAAAAGAGTTCACTGGGCTGGGCTCCAGTGTAAATGGACCATCAACCTTCTAAATTCCATCACCCAAACTGCACGATGGACAATTTCATCCCGCTGTGATGTTCCTGCTGCAGACCCAGTGCTGGACAACAAACAGCATAAAGAAAATGCTCAGCTCTCTCGAATGATATTTGGGGTTGGAAAGGAGCTTTTGCTTTCTGTTCTATTCATGGGTATAGGTTCAGAGGTTGATCAAAGGCAATGTGGTCCAGTTACCTGTGTTAATAAATAGCTGCCCCACTTCTCAAATACCGATTTTAGCTCAAACACTGCTTGGCTAGAGAAAAGAATTAAGACATTGCCCTACGTCCCTCAGCATTTGCTCAGAGAGTCAGGTCCAAATCTGTCACAATTTACACACAAATGCAAACCACCCTAAACACCAAGTTATCTACATCACTGTACAAGTCACTGAAAAGTTGGCCAGTATCAAATATTCTGGTTAGAAGTAAAATTGCACCTTCATAATTTTCCAGAATTTAACCATGAACAAGAGCACGATGCACATTATCTGTCAGGTATGAAAGAAGCAGAGAGAAGGCAAGCTGAGAGACAGGGGCTGCCCCCGGGGCAGCCGTGGCAGTGGCTTGGTCGGGGTTTGCACCAGCAGTGCCCACTCCCTGCTGGATCTAAACCGTCTTCCTGGCAGTCAGAACGCGGACGATGGACCCAACTCCTCCAGCAGCCAAGGCCTGGGAGGGGAAACACAACAGTTAACACCAGGCTGGGGGAGCTACAGGCTACCTGTACCTGAAGGAGCCAACAAGAAGGATGGAGAGGGACTTTCTGCAAGAGCACAAAGTGACAGTTCAAGGGGCAGGTTTAGATATTAGGAAGGAATCCCTCCCTGTGAGGGTGGGCAGGCCCTGGCACAGGTTGCCCAGAGAAGCTGTGGCTGCCCCATCCCTGGGAGTGTCCAAGGCCAGGCTGGACAGGGCTTGGAGCAAACTGGGCTGGTGGAAGGTGTCCCTGCTCATGGCAGGGGGTGGAACAAGATGGTCTTTAAGGTTCCTTCAACCCAAACCAGTCTGGGACTCTGTGAAATGACTTGGATCTCAACTCTATTTCAAATGAGCATCTCCCTGCCCTCCACAGACCACCAGCACCCAGGATGCCAGGGCAGGATAGTCACACTCACTTTAAACACACCTATTTAACTTAGATTAAGCTTTGATGTCTCTGCATAACTAAGCTGCAAATTTTGCTTCCCTCTAAGGAGGAAATTCTGCTTGAATCACTGTATTGAACCATTTTCTTTGCCTCAGTCTAAGGGAAAAAACAACTTTTAACAGCAGAATCTCTGCCCAAGGAACCAGCAGGAGGCAGGGGATGTCACTCAGCTGTGAGCCTGTGGGACCACACCCTCCTCACAGCCTGAAATAGGGCATTTGAGTTTCACCAGACAGGAAGGGGGTTCTTACCAGGCTCAGGGAGCTCCCACCAGGGATAACCCAGCAGAGCTCGCCCCACCCACGCACCTTCTCATGCCACTGCAGCAGCACAGCACTGCTGTTGTCAGAGGGGCTCTCAAAGCCCTTGTAGATGTACTTCATCAGCAGGTCCACCCCATTCTTGTCCAGCGACTGCACCGCCTTCTCGATGTCGTTGGCTTTGAAAGAGATGAGGACCTTCAGCACGATGCTTTCGGCACGATCCTGTCAACAGGTAGGCACAGACACAGCCATTCTCATGTAGGATGCATCCAAATACTGCTCCTCTCTCAAACAAAGTGAAGGAGAATATTTTTCTCTTTAACAGTTCTGAACAGGACAGTGTGTGATAATGGCACGTGACAGACAGGGATACACAGTGTGAGAGTTTGCCTTGCTCTAGTTTTTCAGCCTCACTGCTCATTTTTGCAATTCTCCTCCTAAATGAAGTTATGGCTGTAGCAATAAATAATACAGTTGTTCTAAATAATTATAACTAAATATTTAAATTAATAATAAATGTTCATATCAAAGCTCAAGGTCTAGCAAGCTCCAAAAGAATTATAACTTGTCTGGCCTCCCTTCCCACCAGAGCCTTTTCCATGGCTCTGTACTCTAACATGACACAACTATTATATTCCATGGAAATGCCATTGGCCAGCCTGGAAGAGGTGACTGCTGGAAGCCACATGTTTCCCAAGCATTCAGCTGCTGTCCCAGGCACACTGGATGCAGACTGGCAGCATTAATAAGCATTTGCAGTTGATCTGGATGTCACTTCCTGGAGGCCCAGGAATGCGTGTAGCACACTCACAGTGGCATTTAGCCCTGTAATCAGCAAAGAACAGCTCTTCTTCTCTTCCTGTTCATCCATCACTGAGGATGAAAAAAAGGTCTTGGGTTTGTTGGACTTTGGAATAATTTCATTACACAAATACTTCAAGCAGCTTCCCCCTACATAAACTGTGGATGTCAGTGTTCTTGCCCAGTTTAAGACCCCATAACCACTTGGCTTAGTAAGACTTCTCACAGGAGAAACTGTGAGTAAAAATAAAAAAGTTCTAAAGATAAACTAAAAATGAAGGCAGACATTAATATTCAGTCATGCTGCCCTCTTCAATTCCACTAACTGTGTTCTTAAATCCATCAATACAGTGCTAATGGAAACAGGTCATTAATGTGAGGAGCTCAGTTGGTTAAAACTTGGTTATAATAATGCCAAGGTCATGGGTTCAACCCCCTGTGTGGGCCATTGACTCAAGAGTTGGACTTGATGATCCTTGTGGGTCTCTTCCAACTCAGAATAGTCTGGGATTCTGTGATCTGTAACAGCTGGTTCTCAGAGCCCTGTGAAATCCCTCAGGAATGGGCTGAGGCGAGAGGGAAAGCTCTGCCACGTGAGCAGCACCGAGCGGTGCCTGTGGGCAGGAGAACTGACTCAGCAGGCACTCACTACCTGGGCAGTGCCAGGTCTTATCAGCCTGTTCCTCCCACCACCGCAATCAGGAGCTATTCACGGGTTATTCTGGGGAGATTCAGAAGCGCACACACCCACACTCTGTCACAGGGGGAGGGCTCCTGCTTTCTGAGGTTTTAACAGCTCCATTTGATTGGATGTGGTGAACACCAATTCTTCCTTTTTTGTACGCTCCCTGCTAGTGGTTTCGTTTGTCAGAGGTGACAACGGCAGCTGCGGTTCCCTGATCACTCAGCACCAACATCCGTGTGCTGCCACATCTGGGTCACACAGGGGCACCCGGTGACATCTGGGCACACAAAACACAACCAGCACAAGAAGGAGAACACACCACACCTCATCCAGCACCAAGTCAAAGTTACATGGACAGATGACACCCGAGCTACAGTATATTGAACCAGATTCAAACACCAGTGGTCAGGGATATTTTGGCTTCCTTGGCTTCCTCAAAGTACACCTGGTGGGACAGGGGTGACAGGGACAGGAAAGGATTTTTAGGGAGTAACCCATGAGTTACCATCTCACCTTCACTGCCTGGTTCTTTGTGTTGATGGGAGGGTTCTTCAGAGCCGCCTGCAGCGCAGCCATCATATTCCCTGTGCCAGATGGTTAAGGGCGAGACACCAGATACACAGAAATCAAGCACCAAGCACTAGGACAGCCATGCCTGGAGCTGCCTTAAGCCTGAGAACACTCCAGGTTCAGTGCACGCAACGATCCCTCCCCAGCCAGCATAGATTACAGCCCAAGGCAGCAATTTTTAGGCCACTTAAGGCAGGAGAAGCAACAACAAGCAGCTGTACAGCTCCAGGACTGGAGAACACTTCCTGAATGAAGATCCAAGTAAAAGAAACCATTCTTCGTGGCTTCTGCAGTTTGCAGCCCTGGAGAACAGGCCTCAGCTGGGCACAGCCCCCCTGACAGCAGCACCGGGAGCGGGCACAGGGAGTGGGCACAGGGAGTGGGCACAGGGAGCTCCTTTCCCCGCAGGAATCCCCCGCGCTGCATCCCCCGAGNTGTACTCTAACATGACACAACTATTATATTCCATGGAAATGCCATTGGCCAGCCTGGAAGAGGTGACTGCTGGAAGCCACATGTTTCCCAAGCATTCAGCTGCTGTCCCAGGCACACTGGATGCAGACTGGCAGCATTAATAAGCATTTGCAGTTGATCTGGATGTCACTTCCTGGAGGCCCAGGAATGCGTGTAGCACACTCACAGTGGCATTTAGCCCTGTAATCAGCAAAGAACAGCTCTTCTTCTCTTCCTGTTCATCCATCACTGAGGATGAAAAAAAGGTCTTGGGTTTGTTGGACTTTGGAATAATTTCATTACACAAACACTTCAAGCAGCTTCCCCCTACATAAACTGTGGATGTCAGTGTTCTTGCCCAGTTTAAGACCCCATAACCACTTGGCTTAGTAAGACTTCTCACAGGAGAAACTGTGAGTAAAAATAAAAAAGTTCTAAAGATAAACTAAAAATGAAGGCAGACATTAATATTCAGTCATGCTGCCCTCTTCAATTCCACTAACTGTGTTCTTAAATCCATCAATACAGTGCTCATGGAAACAGGTCATTAATGTGAGGAGCTCAGTTGGTTAAAACTTGGTTATAATAATGCCAAGGTCATGGGTTCAACCCCCTGTGTGGGCCATTGACTCAAGAGTTGGACTTGATGATCCTTGTGGGTCCCTTCCAACTCAGAATAGTCTGGGATTCTGTGATCTGTAACAGCTGGTTCTCAGAGCCCTGTGAAATCCCTCAGGAATGGGCTGAGGCGAGAGGGAAAGCTCTGCCACGTGAGCAGCACCGAGCGGTGCCTGTGGGCAGGAGAACTGACTCAGCAGGCACTCACTACCTGGGCAGTGCCAGGTCTTATCAGCCTGTTCCTCCCACCACCGCAATCAGGAGCCATTCACGGGTTATTCTGGGGAGATTCAGAAGCGCACACACCCACACTCTGTCACAGGGGGAGGGCTCCTGCTTTCTGAGGTTTTAACAGCTCCATTTGATTGGATGTGGTGAACACCAATTCTTCCTTTTTTGTACGCTCCCTGCTAGTGGTTTCGTTTGTCAGAGGTGACAACGGCAGCTGCGGTTCCCTGATCACTCAGCACCAACATCCATGTGCTGCCACATCTGGGTCACACAGGGGCACCCGGTGACATCTGGGCACACAAAACACAACCAGCACAAGAAGGAGAACACACCACACCTCATCCAGCACCAAGTCAAAGTTACATGGACAGATGACACTCGAGCTACAGTATATCGAACCAGATTCAAACACCAGTGGTCAGGGATATTTTGGCTTCCTTGGCTTCCTCAAAGTACACCTGGTGGGAGAGGGGTGACAGGGACAGGAAAGGATTTTTAGGGAGTAACCCATGAGTTACCATCTCACCTTCACTGCCTGGTTCTTTGTGTTGATGGGAGGGTTCTTCAGAGCCGCCTGCAGCGCAGCCATCATATTCCCTGTGCCAGATGGTTAAGGGCGAGACACCAGATACACAGAAATCAAGCACCAAGCACTAGGACAGCCATGCCTGGAGCTGCCTTAAGCCTGAGAACACTCCAGGTTCAGTGCACGCAACGATCCCTCCCCAGCCAGCATAGATTACAGCCCAAGGCAGCAATTTTTAGGCCACTTAAGGCAGGAGAAGCAACAACAAGCAGCTGTACAGCTCCAGGACTGGAGAACACTTCCTGAATGAAGATCCAAGTAAAAGAAACCATTCTTCGTGGCTTCTGCAGTTTGCAGCCCTGGAGAACAGGCCTCAGCTGGGCACAGCCCCCCTGACAGCAGCACCGGGAGCGGGCACAGGGAGCGGGCACAGGGAGTGGGCACAGGGAGCTCCTTTCCCCGCAGGAATCCCCCGCGCTGCATCCCCCGAGACACGGCCCGGACAGCGCAGCCCCGAGGCGGCAGGGAGCGGGGAGGGGGCTGCCTTCCTCCTGCCTGCCCCAGCCTTACCCCCTCAGCCCCTTCTCCATCCTCCACCAGCCCCGGCCCCTTCTCCTTCCCCCTCATTCCCTTCTCCTTCCCCCGTCAGCTTCTTCCTCTTCCGCTGCCGCTTCTTACCCTGCCAATCTTTCCCTCTTCAGCCCCTGCCCACTCCAAGCCCCTTTCCCTTCAGCCCCTTTCCCTCCAGCCCTTTCCCCGCTCAGCCTCTCCCCGCCCGGCCGGTGCCTCCGCCGCTGTTCCCATACAAGGCCGCCCCCGCTCCCGCCAGGATATTGTCGCAGGCACGAGTCCACCTCGCCCTCGTCGGGCCCCGCTTGCCCGTCGCCGCCATCCTCCTCATCCACGAACTTGTTCTCGTCGTACTCGTCCACATCGACCCGGCGGAACCGCGCCGAGGACACGGTGTGCTTCGCCATGGCCGCGCCCGCCCCGCCCCGGCCCGGCGCCGCGCATGCGCACCGGGACAGCGGGGACAGGGCTGGGACAGTGCCGGGACGGGGCTGGGGCAGGGCTGGGACAGAAAGGGGACAGTGCCGGGACAGAGAGGGGACAGTGCCGGGACGGCGGGGTCAGTACCGGGACAGGGCTGGGACAGAGAGGGGACAGTGACGGGACAGCGGGGTCAGTACCGGGACAAGGCTGGGACAGAGAGGGGAAAGTGACGGGACAGCGGGGACAGCGCCGGGACAGGGCTGGGACAGAAAGGGGACAGTACCGGGACAGGGCTGGGACAAAGAGGGGACAGAGCCAGGACAGCGGAGAGAGTGCGGGGGCAGAGGGGGGACAGTGCTGGGACAGGACCGGGACAGTGCCCGGACAATGCCGGGACAGCGGGACAGTGCGAGGACAGGGCTCGGACAAAGAGGGGACAGTGCCGGGACAGCGGAGAGAGTGCGGGGACAGAGGGGGGACAGCGCCGGGACAGGGCTGGGACAGAGAGGGGACAGTGACGGGACAGCGGGGTCAGTACCGGGACAAGGCTGGGACAGAGAGGGGAAAGTGACGGGACAGCGGGGACAGCGCCGGGACAGGGCTGGGACAGAAAGGGGACAGTGCCGGGACAGGGCTGGGACAAAGAGGGGACAGAGCCAGGACAGCGGAGAGAGTGCGGGGGCAGAGGGGGGACAGTGCTGGGACAGGACCGGGACAGTGCCCGGACAATGCCGGGACAATGCCGGGACAGCGGGACAGTGCGAGGACAGGGCTCGGACAAAGAGGGGACAGTGCCGGGACAGCGGAGAGAGTGCGGGGACAGAGGGGGGACAGTGCTGGGACAGGACCGGGACAGTGCCTGGACAGTGGGGACAGTGCGGGGACAGCGCCGGACCGGCCCCCATGTCACAGAATCCCAGACTGGTTTGTGTTGGAAGGGATCTTAAATCGCATCCAGTGCCACCCCTGCCATGGGCAGGGACACCTCCCACCAGCCCAGGCTGCTCCAAGCCCTGTCCAGCCTGGCACAGGTGCCCAGAGCAGCTGTGGCTGCCCCATCCCCGAAGTGTCCAAGGCAGGTTGGACAGGGCTTGGAGCAACCTGGGACAGTGGGATGTGTCCCATGGCAGGGCGTGGGATGGAATGGGCTTTAAACTTCCCTTCCAACACAAATTACTCCATGATTCCACAAAGGAACCCCTGTTTTATGGGCAACAACGTTCCATACTTGCTCCATTCTCTAAGACCTTTAGTATCTTAATAAAGATGTTGAATCAAAACATTGCTCTAAAGTATAGAATTATTTAAGTTACACTTGGACTGTGCAGGTAATTATTACCCTATTACTAATTAGGAAATGACACAGCTTTGTGAGGGTCCCCCTAATGGAAGGCAGCAGCCCTAGGATACACACACTCACATATATATGCATTTATAACCCCCCCTCTTATTAAGGGAACAGCTTGTGGGAATATTTATTCCTGTATCAGCTCCACCTGCAGGACCACCCTGTTGACAGAGGAGGAATTTAGGTTGTGTCCTGTGTTCCACCAAAGCTGCCTCAGCTGGGAAGCTGCAATCCAGCTGTAGCTGAGGTTGTAGCCTGGGGACTGCAGAATTTGGCTTACAGGTAACAAATTAATTGCAGGAAGTAATTAAAATGTCCCAGAATCAGAGTGGTTTGTGTTGGAAGGCCCTTAAAGGCCACCTAGTTCCAACCCCCCTGCCATGGGCAGGGAATACTGAGGTTGGGGGTTTGCTGCTCTGGATTTATGTTTGAAAGGGAGACGATTAAAACAAAAGTATGATCATAATCAGTTATTTGAGAGCCACAGTTAACCTGTGGCCTTCTTGAGCTGCTGTTGTGTTGGTGCTCTCCTGGTTCTCATGGCACCTTTCTTTGCAGGGGAAACACAATAAACTGGAAAAATTCCCTTCTGGTCCTCCCTAAACACTGTGTAAGGTACCATTTTCCCCACTCTGTCCCACATTGTTGCTGGCCTGAATACCTACATAAAAGGAGGCTGTAAAGCAGCTCCTCAAATAACGGAGCAGGAAAAGGCAACACAGTGACCTAGGTAAGATACATTGCTACCAGCACAATAAGCGCAGTAAAGGCCTGAGAAAGGACTCAGGGGTATCCCACCCCTCTGGAGATTAATTAAATTTAGCTGTGGATTCTCTTTTTTTAGAATATCTTTTTAATATCTGCTTGATTGTAGGAGACAAAAAAAGATGAAGGAGGATGGATTAGCAGAGGTAGCAGATTTGTTGCCATAGGACTGTTTTGGGAGAGGGTTGACACTGTTCTGATCCTGGAACTTGTCATAACATGAGCATGACACACACATTTACTGTGTCTTTTGATTAAACATGTAGGAACAGGTTTGTTATGTGCCCTGTGTGTTACACTCCTTTAATGTAGTTTTATGTTATGATATTCTGAGGGTGGGTAGCAGGGGAAAATGGTACCACGGGGTAGCTGTAGATATTACATATGTTAATTATTTCAAGCTACAGAAACTGTAACAATTAACTGCTGCACTGGTGCATACTTTTGGTATGCACCTGGAAGCTTCTAGTAAAAGGGCTCCTTTATCTGTTTATCTCCACTAGTATTATTTGGAGAGTCTTTTGCAGGAATTTAGGCATCAGGAGGTTTGGGGTTTTTTTTGCTTTTTCTTCTGAGCATCGTTTTACTGAAGGGCTGGGGACCTGCTAGGACTTCATAAGAAGTAGTTCACTTTTATTTAAGAACAAAGACAGTCGGGTTTTTGTTCTGTGCCCTCCCAGAACTCCTGCATCTCTCAGAGCATCTGTCATGCCACTGCTTGGGAAATGCTTCTCCTTGGGAATGCAGCACTGGGAAGCAGGAAAAGGGACAGTGCTGTGCTGTGCCTTCCCCACCCTGAATGCCAGTGCTTATTCTGTCCTGACCCAGGCCTGGGCAGTGCAGCAGAGCAGGGACAGGAGAGGAGGAATTTCTGGGGGGAGCTCTGATGCACCTTCTCTTTTAAAGCAGAACTGAGCACGTGTGCCTGCAGGAATCACCAGATGTTCACAGGGACTGTCTGTAGCCCCGGGAACAGAAAGAGCTAATTAAGATAACAAGGAAAGAGTCCCAGATGATAATAAGGCCTTTAAGGGACTTTGAGCTTTGAATATAATGGTTCTGGTTAAGTCTCTATGACATTGGAGGCATCAGCCATCATTTACAGATTTGGAACCTGCAGTTCTGGTTTTGTCTCTATGGTCTGCAAAGTTTCATCTCTCAGTTCCAGGTAGGGACTCTGTGGTTCTGGTTATCTGTACTGTCTTGGATGTATTGGCTCTCAGCAGGGGGTTCAGATGTTCTGTTCTGATTTAGTGCCTCTGCAGTAAGAAATATCAGCTCCCCCTTCTGGGTTGGGCCATTAGCAGCTCCACATTAGTCTCTCTAGTCTTGGAGGTGCAGGCTGTCAGTTCTGGGCTCAGTCTCTCCAACTCCACTTTAGTCTCTATGGTCTTGCATGGATCAGCTCACAGTTACAGAATGGGACTCTACTGTTACAGCATTGTCTCTGTGGTCCTGGAGTTCGTATCTCTCAGTGCTGTCTTAGGAGTCTTGGAATCTGTTTTAGTCTCTGTTTTTGAAGGTCATCCTTGTCATCCTCCCTACCCACACCTGGGGCTGCTCCAATCCCTTGTTATCCTCACTGCTCACCCCTGGGGCTGCTCAGCATGTCAGGGGAGGGTGGGTGAAGCCACAGGCAAGGAGCCTGGTACACCTCAGGGGCGGTAAGTAGTGCAATTGTTGGAGTTTGGCCTGTGTGCTGCTGAAGGTGTTCATTCATTTCCTTTTTTTTTCCTTGCAGTTAAATACAACAGGAACGTGGAGACCAGAGGAACCTCTGAGCCAGCTCAGACACACTTCCTTTGTGTCAAAGACGGATTCCCATCCCCAGCTCTCAGAAAGATAAGTGGAGGGCTGCGATCCAGAGAGGGGATAGGAGCTGGGTCCAAGCTTCTGCCTTGCCAGTAGGGATTTTTCAAGTTGGTATAGCCAAGTGTGTATGCCATAACAGGTCCTTAAAGCACATCAAGGGAACTTGTTTTGCTTTTTGTCATTGGAGCAGGGTGTGCAGGGCAGAGCAGTTCTGGTGTGTCTCATGTCCTTTGTCTTGTCTGTATTTTGTGTCANTTCATTTCCTAAGGGGAAAGGAGAGCTTTTTAATTATTAATCTCTTAGTGAGCCCCTGGGTGACCTGACTAATCCTTTGGGTTTTCTTCTGCTGGCAACTAGACAAGAAGTACCCCCGAATGAGACAAGCTGAAGCAGCCTAGGAAGAAGGTGGGTCAGTAGTTAGTGTTGGATGAACAAAGTCAATTTTTTCTGTAGGAATCCTTTATCTCGTGGCTTCTTGGTTTTTATTTTCGAGCTGGGATGCAATCTCTGGTGTGGGCTCCTGGCACAGAAGGGGAGACCAGCAGGGTGAGAATTTTACTCCCAGACTGAGTTCTTTGTTATTTTTATGGTGTTGTCTATTTGGTCAACCTATGCATATCTGTTTTATTTTTTTTACAGGTGGTATACAACCCTACAACCATCTGCTCAATGTGATGAAGGTCTGCCCAATTAGAAGTCGAGGTAAAGAAGCCTCAGGCACTTATGTGGCAACAATGCAATGCACTATGAGAAGGTAGGTCACTATATGCCTCATCATCCATGTTTTCTGTGCAGCGGCACTTTGTCCACTGGGAGGGGTGCAGCGACACATCAGCGAGTGCTCCGATGGGGTTCGGTGGTCTTTGGCTCACACAGTGAGGAATCCCTAAATATTGGAGAGCTCAGTAGCATCTGGAACAAGAGGAGCCTTTCAGGTGAGTTGGGAGGTAGCGAGGAGGAGCTGGAATGTGAACGTTCAGAAGAGTCATCTGACTTTGTCTCTCTCTTGCTAAGGTATCCCTCGAGATGACAGCTGCAGCCTCCAACTCCAGTCAGAGCTGGTGACCCAAGGACCTTGGCACGCTTCAGGGATGGTAAGTAGTGGAATTGTTGGGGTTTGGTCTCTGTGCTGCTTAAGTCCTTCATTGATTTCAGTTTTCTTTCTTGTAGTTGAGTAAAGTGTTAATGGGGAGACCCCAGGAACCTCTGAGCCTGCTCAGATATGCTTCCTCTGTGTCGAAGATGGCTTTGCATCCCCAGCTCTGAGAAAAGATAAATGGAGGGCTGTGACCCAGAGAGGGGATGGGAGTTGGGTCCAAGTTTGTGCCTTGCTGGGAGGTATTTTTCAAGGCAATCCAGTGAAATGGTTATCCCAGAACAGGTCCTTAGGGCACATCAAGAGAACTTGTCTTGCTTTTTGTCATTGGAGTAGGATGTTGTAAGGCGAGTACTTTTAATTTAGATGGTCAATGGAGCATAGAGGGGTGAGAAAGTATGTGCTGGGAAACCAGGCAGAGTAGTACAGAGTAACTGTATAACACTCAATGTTCTCTATTATTGAGGCCATGTTCCTCTCTGACTTGGCTGCATGCATGGGGATGCAATTGTGGAGGTCAGTACGGGCGTTGTGAGGAAGGTGATGAGGAGAGGAAGATAATGTGAGCAGGGGTCGTACAACCACTGTCCAACAGGTAAGCATGTGCAGACTGTTGCCAC
>VWZD01002254.1:244751-298348 GCA_013396695.1 Sakesphorus luctuosus | reverse complement strand
CCACCTAGGTGAACCCATGACATGATGTATGAGCCAACAGAGATCAACATGTCTGTGATCACCTGTCTGTGTCTGACACAACAAAGCTTATTAATGTCCTCAAAAGGGTGTCCTTATCTGGTTTGGATAGCTCTCAGTGAGCCCAAAAAATGCACACTAATTATGTACATTACTTGCTCAGAATCACTTGTTACAGAGTCACAGTATGGGTAAGGTTGGAAGGGACCACAGTGGGTCACCTAGTCCAACCTCCCTCCTCAAGCAGGGTCGTCCTAGATCACATTGCACAACATTGAATCACAGAATCATAGAATCAAAGAGGTTGGAAAATACCTCTGAGATCGAATCCAACCTTGGGCTGAACATCACCTTGTCTACTTGACCATGGCAGTAAATGTCACATCCAGCCGCTTCTTAAATACTTCCAAGGACAGTGACTCCATCATCTCCCTGAGCAGCCCATTTCAGTGTCAAATCCCAAATCACTCCTTCTGTAAAGAACTTCTTCCTGATGTCTAACCTAAACCTCCCCTGGCACAGCTTAAGACTGTGTGCTCTGTTCTACCACTTGTTGCCTGGGAGAGGAGACCAACCCCCTTGTGGCTACAGCCTCTTTTCAGGTGGTTATAAAGAGCGATAAGGTCTCCCCTGTTCATACTCTTCTCCATACTAAATAACCCCAGCTTCCTCAGCTGCTCTTCATGGGGGTTGTGCTCCAGTCCCTTTACCAGTCCTGCTACACCTGCATCCAGATGGTTCTTGAGTATCTCCAGTGAGGGAGACTCCCCAGCCTCTCAGGGCAATCTGTTCCAGTGCATGGTCACCTGTACAATAAAGAAGTTCTTCCTGTGCATCCATTTCTGACCATTGCCTCTTGTGCTATTGCTGGGCATCGCCGAGAAGATCCTGGCTCCATCCTCTTGACACTCTCTCTTCAGATACTTATAGACATTGATGCGGTCTTTTCTCACCTGTCTCTTCTTGAGTCTGAACAAGCCCTGCTCATTCAGTCTTTCCCCATAAGAGAGATGCTTCAGCCCGTTAATCATTGTTTTGGCTTCCACTGGACCCACTCCATGAGCTCCGTATCTCTTGTACTGAAGAGCCAAGAACTGGACACGACACTCCAGATGCAGCCTCCTTAAATAGAGGGGTAGGACAAACTCCCTCAACCTGCTGGCAATGCTCTTCCTAAGGTACCCCAGGACACCATCGACCTTCTTGTCCACAAGGGCACACTGCTGATTCATGGGCATCTTGTTGTTCAACAGGATCCCCAGGTCCTTCTCCATAGAGATGATTTCCAGCAGGTCAACCGCCAGCCTGTAATGGTGCATTGTTACCTCTGATTAATTTTTATATTTAGTACTAACCTCTGCTCTTGCAACTATCTGGAAAGGGCATGGAGTTTACTGTATAAATATATAGATATTTTTAGGCATTCAAAAGCATAAAACTTCTGGTTGCATTTTGTTAACTTAATTATCTAGTGACATGAGTATACTTTTATTCATCTATCTATCTCTGTTTTCATCCAGCTGTAAATTGAGGGTTGGATTCTGCTGTTATTAATACCAGATCAATGCACTTGTGGATGATAATGCATATAGAGATAGAGGCAGTTCAAGCAAGGCATATTTTCAATTCGCACTGGCACTGCCAGATCAGCCAGACTATACAAGAGGGCCTTATCTCTGCATGTGTCACCTGCAGATGGTTCATGCCTCATATCACCATCCAGTTTTCCAGCTGGCTGCCTTGGAAGCCATACTGTTTCATGTGGGGTGTTTTGAACAGGTCCCCAGGAAGGAGAGACAAAGGGGAGAAGAAATGACCTGTTTCTAAGGCCAGGTAGAAGCCTCGGAAATGTTCTCCTTAAAGTGGATGTGTGCCACATTTCTGTCACCATTTGCACCTCAGCCTTGTTCTTTTCATTTCCATGAAAAGTAATCATTGTAGCAGAAGCAGCACACACAGGCTTATTCAAGCCCTACAAAGCTGTACAGAAATTACTTTTATGAAGAATCATCTTTCCTCTTCACTGTGAACCAGAGGGCTTAATATTCCTGCTTGCACCTTCCCAGCTGTTTGCACTGTGAGAGGAAAAATTTTGAAAGATGTTAGTGGGAATTCTGATGAGATGGTACTTTGCAGTCACCCATATCCATGAGAAATGTTCAGGATCAGCTTTGCTGAGGTTAAGGACAGCATGAATTTTTGTTCTGTTTGTCTCAGGCTTCATCTGCAATGGCCCTGCCTTTGCTGATTGAAAATTATTCCTGATCTAAATGATGCCAGGGTGACATTGGCAGCCCACAGGAAAAGCATTTCACACAATGGTTATGTTTGCCTGATTTATATTTTTCTGTCAGTAAGTTTGGCTAGGATCTGTGCCTCCTAAAGCAGCAACAGACAGATCTGATCACTGAATTGAGGACAGATGAATAATAACTAATAATAAGCTCTGCAACACAGCAAGGGGCCTGAAAGTGGAAACCTACATCAGTGGAGCTGGAATGGAAAATTTCGTTAATGAAAAATTGGTTTGGAATTTATGCTTGTCTGTGCAAGCAGCTGGGCTTGCTGGAAGCACAGGCGGTACAGCTACTTTGCTAGTTAGACCTTTTCCTCTCTGCCCTTGTTTTAATTAAATGAAGACATTTGATATGAAAACCATTTTAACATCTCTCCTGATCACCTGTAAGTACAAGCAGTAAGCTCATCCTGTGTTTGTCTGGCTGACAGTCAGTCAAGGGCTATTTTTCGCTGTTGTTAGCGGCAATATGTGTCATGAATTCAGTCAGACTTTAGTTCTGATGACTATTCATGGGCACAAGAAACTGCACAGAAATCAGAGGGCATTGAAATAAGCTGCTTCTTCCTGCCGCACTTCTGCTCTCATGGTTGGAGAATTCATTGGAGTAAGTCAGCAAGACATAAAATGCTTGAAGACAAGGAACTCAAAATATACACCTATAAACATTTGCCTGTATGTATATAGGTAAATGTAAATAAATGCATTGTAAATACACACATGCATAATATACAAAACGTGGATGTGTACAGAGGGGATTTCTGCTGGCATATACCCTAACATAGGGTAGGAAAGATTGGAAATTATCTCCTAAGGTCACTGAGTCAAAACATTAACTCAACACCACAATGCTCACCACTAAACTATATCACCTAGTGCCACATCCACATGTCTTTTGAACACTTCCAAGGACAGTTTTTTTCACCACATTGCAGCCCAACCTGTTCCAATGCTTGGTCACCCTTTCAGTGAAGAAATTTTTCCTAATACCCAATCTAGGCCTTCTTCAGTGCAATCTGAGGCCATTTCCTCTCATTCTGTCTTTTATTACCTGGGAGAAGAGACCACATGTCATCTGCAAGTCCTTGCAGACCTAATAGAGTTCCTGCACTTTCAGTTCATTCCACCACTGTATGTGTCATTTTTGGTTTGTAGTAAATTTGATGGCTGCTTTTTACTTCTACAAAGTAAATTAACTGCTGGGCTTTCAGTGCAGTCCTTTTCCTTTTACTGTGCTTATTTACAAACTCAAATCAGAGTAATTGGCCCAACTCTCTCTAGAACACAGAACTGACATGAAGTAATTTTGTTCTCTTCAGGTTTTAAGTATGATTTGTATGAAATCCTAGATCTGACAAAAAACTTAATAGAAAATAATAGGCCCAACTGAGATCTGTATATCTCCACTGAATTTAAATTGAGCTAACTCAAGAAAAATTAGATTTATATTATGATCATTACTCCATCTTATTATTTTCTCTTCATAATACCATGGTGATTTTAAAACATAATCAATAGAAACTTCTCTGGAATGCTACTGAGTACAACAAAAGCACAAGAGGGATAGGGACTCCGTTTGTACAGCAAAATTTAGCTCAGCAAAGCACATAAATCTGCACAAAACTGCAGGCATACATTTTTATTCTGTTGCCTTCTTTGGGACTTAATGGCTCTGTCTGGGTCCTCTCCGTACTTAGGTCCTGATAGACTAAGCAGCACTTTTAGCAAAGGCAATGAAAATGAGGTATGAAACCATCCTATTCCACCCATGCAGCTGTGGGACCTTCTGGTTTCTGCTGTGAGCCAGAAGAAGCACAACTGCTGTAAGAAGGATTCTACCATGATATTTGATTCACTCAGAAACAGGAAAAATCTGTTTGTGTTGCACACTTAATCCTTTTTGGACATTGCTAGAGAACTGTTATCTACCTGGTACTCATCCAACGCACAGCAAAGAACCTTAAGAAGAAGAAAGTGAAACAGTAATGTGACAGTCACATTCCAGGCAAGCATTTGGGAACCCCACACAAAACTTTCAATCAGCATTATTTTATGCTAGTTTTATGAAAGTGTGGAGTCAGACCTCACAAATGTGGGATGTGATAATTCTATTCTGATCTGCGTGCCTACTCATGTGATACTGGCATTAAACAAGTCTAAGTTACAAAGCACCATCCATTCAAGTTCTCAATTTGTCCAGCCCCATCTGTGTCACTGGCATGATTCATTACTTCTTTTGGACCAGTGTTTGGCAGAGGGATATACCTAGTTTTCATGAAACATATTCCATTTTCAAGCCATGGAGAACACTTTTGTAACAGCTGGGAATATTCTGTTGTCACAATTTTATACAGCTAATGAGTTGAGGAAATAGGCAATAGCAAGTTTGGTAGTTGTCTAACTATCATAGTATGTAGACAGTCTAACAGAGCCACAGACAAGGGTTTAATGTGAAAGTACTTTCTCAGTCATGTTCCACATGCCAGTGGTTGCGTGTGAAATAATCCTTAGTGACTTTAGTTGCTTGGATGTCTGGCACAGTAAGAAAAGATCCTCTTCTTCATTCTGGATGTGTGTGCTCACAGATGAGTTACTAACAGGAAAAAGATCCAGAAGTTTAGGAGCTTCTAGCACAACTTTAGGTTTTTAGGTTGTCAATGAATGATAGGAAATCTGAGACTGTTTTGTCACTGATTCACATATTTAAAACGGGAGTGTGGGCTAAATACATCAGATTAAGTATTTGTAATGCATAATTCAAGTATTGGAAAGGCAATATTTCCACCAGTTTCAGAAGGTTGGTCCTAAGTGTTTTGGTTTCCCTTCTTCTCCTTTTTTTTTCCTATTTGACTTTTCTTTTTACATAACCCTACTCTCATCACTAGATATATAACAGTTTTCAGCTCTGAAGAAATAAAAGTTACCTCCAACCTACGCATCAACTACCTTTGGTCAACAGACTGATTACCTTTCATGGTATCCATACCCTTAATTTATGATTGTAAGGAAATTGAAACAGGATGCATTTAAAATTATCTTGTGCAGTTTCTGGATGAAGAATTTAATTTTTTAACTAAAACGTCTCTTCCTTACTGGGAAAATAATCATCATATTTTATGGGCACTGATACATACAATCTCCACATTCTCAGTGGGCCATTTCATATTCTATCTCACAGTGTTAAGAGAAATGACTGCAAAAAGCCAGTTGACAGCTCCATTATGTTTAGATCACAATGAACTAGAGTCTCCTTATTTTCAAACATGCCAGAAAAAATCATGAATATCTTGTTATTACTATTCATGGGGAAACCACTGAAAAGATGGAAATCTGGGTCAGCAAGGTACATGCACATGGAAAAACAGTCCTTTGGGTTTCAAATGTAAGCATGTGTATCACTCAATATCTTAAAGGATTTTTCCAATCATTGCCGTAATCAATAACATGAGAAGAATTAAATCTGACCCAAATCTTCCTCCTAACAGAGGAATCAGTGGAAGCTGTAGAAGCAGTTTGCTGCCAACAGATTTGGGGGCAGTCTTCTGTTATGTTTAAGCTTGCTCTCTAATGGTAACAAATATGCTTAAAGTTTAATGTCCTTTCAAAAGGTGTCAATATACACTGTTAAAACTGTGCCTGCAATTCAAGGTATTATTTGCAAACTTGTAGTCATGTTTCACCATATCCTGGTATTATAGGAAATTCAGTTGGAAAATATTTCCAAGGTTAAAAGATTTTTTTTTCTAAAATCAACCACTTTAAAAATTGCCTCTTAATTTTCAAGGACTTCTTCCCAAAGTCAAATAGCCATTTTTCAGTGCATCACTTCCTTTGACCTTCTCTCCATTCTCCACCCTCACTCAGCACTCAAAAGAAAAAAAATGAAACAATAGGTGTTTGATTTAAAAAATGTCCATCTACAGTCAACAGAAAGAAAACAACTGTGATTTTTGTGAAAACTTGTGACTTACAGTCCCAGTGTGCTCCTGAATAGAGAGAAGAGAAGAGAACACTGTTCATTGCCTCTCACTGGTTTTTCAACCACTGTTTATGGATTTGGGAGATTTCCTGCAGACAACAAGCCTGTCCACTTCCTGTCCATATATTTGTCAGGAGGTGATGGCTCCCCAAATGGTTCTAAATTTCTTGCTTGCCCTTTTACCTGTCACTAGTCTAGTAAACATTCTTTCAGATTTTCTACATTAATGCATTTTAGTGCCTCACACAAATAGGAGGAATTTGGATCAGATATACAGAGATTACAGCAGTGACTGTAATCATTCTTTTTCTGCTGTTACCATGTTTATACCACTGACATAGGAAGTGCCATGTGGATAATCATCACGTACAAGCTGGGGCTCAGAGCATTGGTGTTTGGAGCCCTTCAGAGCACTCATCTTCAAGACTCCAAAGTTACATACAGAGATTGAAGATCCAGCAACGCCCAGGAGTTTGGTAGAATCCTAATTAGGAGAGTTCACATGCACATCTCTTGACCCATATTGCAGTTGATTCACGTAGCCCAGTGGAATATAAGCTGACCTCCCCACATCTGGATCTGTGGCTCAATCATACGAGCTGCCAGTGCAGAGTGACAAAGCGTGAATCTCAGCAGCCAGAAATCCACCATGAGAGCAGAATAGCCAGATCTCTGATATACCAGAATACGCATCTTGGGAAATGCCAGGAGCCCTCACTGGAAACATGGAGTCTCATTACAGCATGACCCTCCCTGGCTGGGCTCCATGACATCTCTGCAATGACAGCAGACAGCTGTGCTGCATAATTGGTGCCAGGAGAAGGTAAATTCTCTCTGTGCAAACAGCTGGATGCAGAGTATTGATGCTGTACTCTGAACAAAGAGGAAAAAGAGCAAGGATTTAATCTCCTCTGGCACAGCAGCATCCTTTTATGTCCAGAAGGTATCGTTGAGGGAGAGAGATACTGCAGAGTGATGACTTCTCATTCCTTTGATTTTACCTATAATTTATGAACAATGTTTGATTTTAAAATATTAAAGAACAGTAATCCATAGAGTGCTGTCTGACCTCTTATGCTAAATAATAGTAACTAAAGATATATCCAATACACCATGTGGGATTTTAGAAGTTTAATACTTCTATCACCAATAATACATATCAAATAATGCCTGCATACACTAAGGAAACACAAATTCTCCCTCTGGGGTAAACTCTGTCAGCTAAAGAAGATTGCTTGTACCTCCTTTCCACCAGTATACATGGTGGGAAGTCTATGTCAGTTCATTACAAATAAAAGAGTCACTTTCTCCAGAAGCATCCCAGATGT
The DNA here is from genome assembly GCA_013396695.1 of Sakesphorus luctuosus. Lineage (NCBI taxonomy): Eukaryota > Metazoa > Chordata > Aves > Passeriformes > Thamnophilidae > Sakesphorus > Sakesphorus luctuosus. The sequence goes on along the minus strand of VWZD01002254.1, from coordinate 290,727 downwards.
GCAACAGAGAGAAACTACTGACCATCATAGACCCCTGGTGCCTAACACAGAAAGAAACAAAAGATGGGCTTAATTGTAAAAGCTTAGGAGCCAACAAATTTGGCATTTCTACTGAGATGTATCAATTTTTACTCAAACTTTCATTTTCTGTCACTATAAAAGGACTATTTGCTATCAACTTCCATGGCAACAGAACCAGGCCGTTGATGCCTTTTGACATCATTTCCCAGTCAATAAAATAGAAAGGCTGGACCTCTTTCATGGGCCTATAAACACTCTAATGGTGGTCGAGCATGCTGAGATCCATGAATTCAGTTCCAGAGTGTTATTGAAACCGATGGATGCAGCTTGTTACCAGGCTGTAGGCCAGAGCAGCTTTAAAGTCCCTTCCAAGGCAGCGAATTTTGGCTGTATAATAAACATAGCCATGCCTATAAGCAGATCCATCATAAATACAACACATCTGTGATCACAAAAGCATAAGCTCATAGAATGAAACAGAAAGGAGTGGTGAGGTGGAGGGACTGGACCCTAGTAGGTGGTGGAGGTGAGCACTGTCAGTACTAGCACACACCTCCTTGTCCCATGTAAGGACACACCTCTGCATTTCTTTCCTTGGTATCAGATTGCTGCTGCATCTGTCCCTGAAACATCTAAGCAAAAAGACGTCTGTGCATGACGGTGCAGGCTTATCCATGTGGGAGTTGCAAAGGTACTCGATGGGAACCAAGCACTCTGATCGCATTGTAGTACAAATTCTCCATCTCTGCTTTAGCTAATGATAATTTCTTCTTTGTTGAGGTTATTTACATATTCAATTCAGTTAAAAGAAAAAATAAACCACAAATCCTTGCAAAATTTAAATACTGTTGAAACAAACAAGGCCAAAATAAAACTCATATTTAAAGGTGATACTGGCATATTGGCAGGAGATTCACGTGGGGTTAAAAACTGTGTTGATTCACCCTGTCTCACTTTCAAAAACATTTTTATTACTGCACAACTTTTCCCAATTTATATATCTTCACTGTTGCATAATGTGGTTTAAAGAGTGGAATCTAGTTTATTTCAGCCCTAGGGCTCCACCCTGTCATGTTCCATTGCATCAGGTTTTATAATCATCATATATATATTTCTCACCCTAATCTTACACAAACTGTTCTCTCTTGCTATTTACATTTTAATATACACTTCAGCTTCTGCAAGTTTATTTCAGCTTTCTATGGCCTGACTTATGTAGGACTTCCAAATATGGCTGCTGTGCCATGGAAAATTCAGTAGCACAGGTACATAACTATGATAACTATGGCCTTTTTCTAGAGCTGACAGAATAGGGAAATCTGACCTTCACTTATGCTGCCACAGAGGGGCTCCTTGATGTTGGAACTTCAGCAGTTCTCAGCACACGGAATAGCTGATTTTTCCTCCTCCTTTGTGACCCAGAGCTCAGCTATAAAACATGTGCCATCAGCTGAAAGGTCGTGCTCTGATTTAACATCCCTGAGGATTACTTTTTCCGTTCAAGCTATGCTCACATCTGTCTCAGGGAGCTATCCTGAGGAGCCAGGCACAGTACCACGGAGTGGCTTGTGTCCAGACTGCACCATAGTGCCAGCTTCTGAAGAATCTTAAGCTTGTTTTTGTAGTCTGCTATGAGTTCCCATATATTCATGTGGACTCCTAGGCACCCTTGGGATAATGACTGTCTACATATGTAATTTATCAATTCAAAGTGCCTGAAACATCATGGCACACAAATATTTGGGGGGTTTCTACCATGGGGGTTTCTGTCTTGGTTTGAGCTGGCAAACCGCCAACCCTCCAAGTACAGGCTCAGAGCCTCCCCCTCCCAACACCCAGGAAAGGGAGGAAAAGAGAGGGGAAGAAAAAAAACTCAAACTACATTTAGACTAAAACTACATGTATTTTTACAGGAAGGAAGAGACAATTAGAAGAAAGCACAAATATACACTCACACAAGTCACAAACAGCAAGGAACAATTTCTCACTTCTTAATACATACACAAATCTCACTATTTCAACCCCAAATTATCTTGAGAGACTCAGTCCCCAGAGAACCAGACCCAAGCAGAGAGAGAAGAACCCACAACAAACATTTTACTTCCCAAAACGACTGCTGGGCCAGTGCTGGGCCTGGTCCTCCCCATCTCTCCCAGGACTGCTCCATATGTGTGTCTTCTCAGCAAGACTGCTGTGGGGTGACTGACCCAGCCACTCCCCCACTGATTCTACTTCCTGGGAAAGAATGATGTCGTAATACAGTATAGAATACAATACTACTGGCCAGAAGAAGTCAGCTGGTAGTTCAACCCAGCTCAAATCAGCTGACAGCTTCAGGCCTGATCTAACCTCAAATTTGGGCTCACAAGGGTGAACCCACAACAGTTGTCAAGCATGTGTGAGGTGGAATATTACATAAGAGGAGCACAGGAACTCAGGCATACAAGTTCTAAGGAGGTAATACTGAAAGACTTGTGCAGTAGAAAGAGCCAAGTCCAGTGTGGAGGGGCCCAAACTGCTGTCCAGCAAAGGATCACAAATATGATTAAGGGACTGGAGCACCTCTCCTATGAGGAGAGGCTGAGAGAGCTGGGACTGGTCAGCCTGGAGAACAGAAGCTTCAGGAGGAATGTTGTCAATGTATATAAATACCTTCAAGGGAAGGTGCCATGAAGATGGGCAAGGTGCAAGGCAATGGGCACAAATTGAAACTCAGGAGGCTCCTCCTGAACATCAGGAAACACACTCTCACTCTGAGGGTAATAATGCACTGATATAGGTTGTCTAGGGTGGTGGTGGGGGTCTTAACCCTTAGAGATATCCAAAAACTGTCGGAACACAGTCCAAAGCAACCTGCACTAGGTGGCCTGGCTTGATAATGGGGAGCTGAACAAGATGACCTCCAGAGGTCCTTGCCATCCTCAATCACTCTGTGATTCTATGATTTTTGTAATAGAATTCAATTACCTGAAAACACTAGAAATTAACTTTTTACACTCAAAATAAACTAGACTTCTAGGCATAGTAGAAATAATGATGTTTCATAAAGACAAAAAAATTTAAGAGTTTTTAAGTATATAACTCAGTGTAGAAGACCGAAATTTTACTGTAAAATTTGTGTGTGATAGAGAATATATGTTAGCAAGTTTTTAGTGGAATTCACAAGTCTGGCCAAAGCTCCTATTTTTCGTCTGTGGGCCCAGCATGCCTGGCTAAAATTAGGACCAATTTTTCTTCACCTCTGAAATAACACGACATATGTCATTAAAGTAAAAATTGAAAGCCTTACCAAACAAGAGTGATGACTCCACACTTGCAGAAAAAAATATTTTAAAATTATGACATGAACCACTATGCTGATTTTGTAAGGAAAGATGGAACACATTGATACAAAGTTGGTCATCAACTTAGTCTTTTCCAAGGAAAAGAAAGAACAGAATAAAGGAAATGCAAATAAAAAGTACAACCACTTAGCACTGATTATGCTGGTTAGACTACTCTGTGATGCTCCATACCTGCCAGCATTCTCCTCAAACATAAAAAGTGAGGAAAGCAATGTAATTTTTAAATGCTTAAACTACACTTTATTTTATCTTCTTGTGCTGATGCAAAATTTGCTGGCAATTGCTCTCCAAAGCTTGAAGGATTCATGCCACAAGGGGAGATACTTCATGTGCTTTTACCTAAATCAACACATTTTCTTCCTGCTGTGGCCTTTAATTGAGATATCTCCTTTATCTATTTTGGTTTTGTTAAGCTGACACAAAGGAGAGAACCTCAAATTACTTCATGAGAAACTTCCCAATTTTTCCTGAGATAGTTTTGTGGCCATCACTTTTTCTCAGTATGTGCAGCAGTATAAATCCGTTAATCCATCCATCGATTCATATCATCCTTTTAGCTATGCATCCATTCATAACATACACATCTACTATGTTCACCCATTTATTCATGTAAAGAAGCATTCATCATACGAAACCAAAGTGCCTTGCAATGCTCAAAGTTCTGACAGTTTTTCCTCTCTTACATTCACTGACACAGGAAGCTGTGAATACTGGGGCAATTTGACTGAGGTCAGTGGGCTAAAATGCTCTGTGTTAAGTAATACAAACCCCAATATTATGCAATGTGACAATCAGTTTCTAGCTGAACTCTCCTCTCTGTTTCCATTGGGATGTTAAAAGCTTTCATAATATTAATCTGCTAAGTGAGGTGCCATAGGGCTTGTAGAGAGTTGTTGATGGCAAAAAGGATAGAAACTAAGACTTAGAATGCATAGCTATCCAGTGCACAGATCTCTGCTTGAAGACAGCTAGTAAGATTCAAGGGCAATCACTGTTGAAAAGAGTAGTAATGGTGATGGGAGCTGGCTAACACTAAACACAGAAAATTGTGGAAAAGGAGCCTTTTTTGTGAAGCAGTCTTTTAGAGTATGAGGATGACCAGACCAACGCAGGGCTAACAAATCCTGACAAAGGACCTAAAGCAGTGCAGTGAACACTCACAGATGTAGTATCTAAATCTAAAAGCAGCTAAAATGTTGACGCTGCTCCAGAAGCACACTTGTGTGAACAGAAGGAATAATCATTTCCCTTAAATTGAATCAATCTGTTCCTAGATCAAAACTGAACAATATGATTTCCAGAACTATTCTTTATCAATCTCTGCTGTACTGTCCATTGTCTACCTAGGAGGTTCTTCAGCCATTCACTATCAATTTCCTTCAGCATATAGAAAGAATTCACAACATTCATAAAACCCAGTTTTCAATCAAATGCAGGTAGTGATAGGGAAATTTAAAATAAAAACCCAGATGTGCTTCATATTTTCCGCAGAACTATAATATCCAAATTTAAATCTAAATTTCACTCATAAGTGATCCCTGTGATACAACACAGTGAACCGTTAGAGATGAACATCCATACTCAGGAAAGAACTTAAAATAAAAATCCTGATCTGAAATCTGAATCTAGATGCAGTTCTAGAGCTTGCAACTCTCTTGACTTCTTACTGGCCAAGGAGTAAGAACGAATCAACTGATAAAGATAATAAGATAAACAAGGGTTGTGCTTCAACAGAGAAATTCTTTTCTCTGTTTGTGACTTCATGTATTTAGTATGCCCATCATCATCATCTCCTTCCGCACTTTTCACAGTAAGTCTACCTAATGCTTCTCATGGGCATCCATCCAGAATCTCCTCTTGAGTCTTCTTCTTTTCAACTGATGCTTCTCCCTCATACCCGTTCCCTTACAGCACAGATATTCTTCACATCACCATGATTGCTGGGACAAAGCACATTTCCCCTGACTGCTTTTCAAGAATGAAGGATCACTGAAATGCCTAGCTAATTTTTTTTGTATTTCTTGAAACATCAGGAATGCCTGGGAATTAAGATAATTGTCCATGAGGGGAAAATGCATTTTCTGAACAACGTTGTTGACAGTGATAAGAACGCACAAAGGAAGAAATGAACAGCCAGTAAAAGCTGATACTTTAGCATGCAATTAAATACAGAGAAAAAAGTGTTTTATTCCATTGCCTGAGATTGTTATTCAAATGACCTTGCCTGTAATTCTCCCAAAGTTTTTGCTTATCAAGAGGAGGAGCCTAGAGAGGCAATCTCAAAAAATGTTTGCTGAGAGAATAGTCATATGTTCCTCCAAGTAAGGATTTTGTTGGAGTGGTTCCAATATTTCTCATTTCTCAGATGCAACAAATTTTTCAGTGGCATAGGCTCTATTGGAAGATTGGGGCCCATTTTCACCTGTTCATAAACTTGTTTGCTCTGTTTGAAAATTTCCACACAGAGGCTGTGGAATTTTTTTCCCTAAGACTGGACAAAAGGATGTCCAAAACTAAGTTTTCCCTGAAAGACTCTTGTCAATGACAAATCTATCACCTCCTCCATGGAAATTATTCAGGTCTTTAATTAATTTTAGTGTTCAAAACTGTGTTTTATTTGAAGTTTGAAATTGTCTGATTTCCAATAAATTGGATTTTATTATATTTCTGTCTGCAAGACTTCAAATCTTTTCATTATCATAGCTTTCCATGTCTAAGCACTTCAATAAAATAATCAGGTAATCCTTCAATCTTTTCTTTGATAAACTGAATAGATTAATTCTTGAAGATTAATTCTTGAAGAGTTTTTCCAATTTTTTTTTTTTTTAGCTTCTCTTTAAATGTAAGTTGTGTAGCTGAAAGTGATTTCAAAGGGCCTGGCCAACACTGGGTAATCTCTTCCTATTAAGTTGTAAAACTGACACAGGGCACATTGAAAATTTCAAGAGTTCAGCTCAGGCACTCCTAAGTGCTAGTGACCTGCACCTGTTAGACTGCAAGTGCTGTATCAGAAGTTGTAAGTAGGAGCCATGGCTCCTGGAGAGAAAACTCCAGCTGACAGGTCTTAGTTGTGGTAGAATTTGCTAAGCATGAGGGTGTAGTCCTGCTCAGATTGCCAGGAAATATCCCACATGTCTCCAGCTGCTTTTCTGAAACATTTGGGTTTCTCTTATGTCCTATGTCATATCTACCAGGTAGATGAACCCAATTCCTTAGGATACTTAAAATGGCACGTGTCTATATATAAATATATATATTTTTAATAAATGAATCTCACCTTCTGTGTCATGTTAAAGTAATTCAGAAGAGTTATGAAATTTAAGAGCATCCTCAGAATTTTGCCATTATGAAAGCCTTAATACCACTGGTGAGTTTTATGAGGACGATATACCAGAACAAGCAACCAGGAGTAGAGTTGCACCTGTAAGTTATCTTATTAGTAAAGATTTTTCTTGCCAATAATCTATACTTAGTATTCTATTTTCATCTCTGTTGTTGAAAGAGTTTTCATCCCCCTAAAGCATGACACATCTCTTCCATTCTTTTTTTTTATCTTTCAAAGATGTCATGTGGTAATAAATCAAATTCCCGTGAGAACTGATAAATCCATTTTATCAACAAAGTTGATAAAGATTTTTATAAAGTTGATAAAGGTTTTGATTAACCTGACTTGTAATCTTGCAAAAAAATAATTAAATATTTGTTTGACAAGGCCTAGTTTCCACAAAAGTAAGTTGCCTGACAGTTTTTACTTTCCAATCTTTGATTAATAAATTCCCAGATTAATTGTTTCATTATTCATCTATCACTAAATCAAGCTAAATGATCTACTGTTCACTGGTATATTTCCTTTTTCTCTTTTAACACATATTAATTATATAAATGGCAGCCCTCCAGCAATAGATATCACAATTTAGATTTTTTAAATTTTTTTCAAGAGACATTCGATATTAGCATGAGCTCTTTATAAAACTCCATAGTGTACTTACTACTCTTGCAGAAATTATCTTCGCCTGTTTATTTTAAAATGTTTATTTTCAACACATGCTGTTTAATATTGGCTTTTCTTATAGAGGATGAGCTTTATTGCCTATCTGCATTATTGCATAAACCAGATAAATCTCTCTGCCTCCATCTTGGCCTTGCTAGTCACGAATAAAAATCAACACTGAGAAAAACAGTTTATACATGTATATGGCGGATGTAACGCTGAAGCTTCCCAGGGTCAGCCAGGGAGCATACTTAGAATTTTCTCTGTTGACTTTCAAGTTATCACCGCTTGTGAAAACACTTTCACAAAAGTAACAGTATCATGAGCACGCACTGGGTACCAACAAGATGTGTCCTCTTAATACCTAAGGCATAGGACTAGGATTCTATTCATATTTCTCTGACTAGCACAGAAAATATCATTGCCTTAGATAATTGTAACTCCTTGTGTTCATTTTCTCACCTTTTTTAATTTTTTTTTTATTTTTCCTGATTTGCATTCACACTATAAACTCTTTAGGACAAAGATTGTCTCATGTAGTCAGTAATACCTACTGAGTTCCTATTAAAATAACGGGTTTAATGTAGTACCTCTACACAAATAAGTGATAATACCAATGACTGATAGGACAGACTGGTTATGGTATACCTCAGATGACCTCCCTTTGATCCTTACAGTTTTCATCTCATCAGAGAGCTCTCAAAACACCACAGCCAGTTGGTTGCAGAGAACATGAATCTCAGCTGCTTGTTTGAAATTTTAATTACAATGCAAAACAGATGTGATCCTTGCTACCTGCTACTTATTGGCTGTGGGCAATGATTTCTGTCCTCCAACAGCAACCTAAAACCAAGGTATTTTACAAAGCCCAAACACATCTGTAATTTATTATTTTAATTTTTTCTTCCTCTTTCTTACGCCATCTCCTGTTTAGATTTTTTCCTTTATTTTTTTTCCTGTGTAAATGGAAAACCAAATGTATTATCCATGTATAAAATATAGACATAATAAATAAAAATTATGCATGCACATTTCTAGTTAACAACTCAAGCTGCCACAAATCCTTCTTTCCCAACAGCCCAGCTGCATTTCTCCCTTTTTTTCTATCCTGCCACTAAGTGCTGGAACATGTACTTCACCTGGGATATTTTTAAGGAGCCTCTGCACCCAAACACATGGCTCAGCTATAACTCCTTATAAATAAAAGTCTGTGTAGGTAGCAAAACTGTTGTGGACATGTGGGAGATATGAATATGTGTATAAGATGAGTGTGAAGACCCTGTTTGAAGACAACAAGAGAAATGTACAGCCATAGACTGATTCCTCAGAACATGCTCAACAGTGTGCTGAAAATGGGACTTTAGACCTTGAACCCTTTAAGAGAAGTTAGACTCATCAAGCTAGGATGAACTCTTCAGGAGGTAGAACTAACCTCCTCCCTTGTCTTCAAATGCTTTTCTTCTCAGTCTTCTCTCTCCTAGCCCTTTGGCTTCAGTCATATTTGCTTCAACTCACTGCTTTGATGGACCCAGCAGGCCACAGTCAAAGGTGAAGTTTTAAGTATAGAGGATGTCAGCAGCACACTGGGAGCCTTTCTGAGTCTAAGAACTGATCTGTACAACCTTATTCATTTTAAAAAGCTACCAACATCAATGTGATTACTTGCATGGTCCAAATATTCAACAGTGTTAGGGCTACACATTCCAGGCTAGGAGAGAGACATCATTCTACCCTCTTACCTATGCCGAGAATTGCTTCGATATAAAACAGTCACACATTAAAAATGTTTGTCCTAATAAATAAAACTGTCAGACTCTATATCCTTGTAGCATCAAACTGGCACAGTCACTTCCGTGGGCTGACCCAGGACCTGATTCTTAGGACTATTGATTATTGGGCTTAGTCCTGTCTAATATTGATGACCTGGATGAGGGGATTGAGTTTTCCCTCAGTAAACTTGTGGATGACACCAAGTTGTGTTCGAGTGTTGTTTTGCTGGAAAGCTCTGCAAAGGGATCTGGAGAAGTGGGCCAAGATCACTAGTATGAGGTTTCAACAAGGTCAAGTTCTGAGTCCTGCATCTGAGCCACAATTACCCCAGGCACCAGTCTTGGGAAAGAGTGGCTGGAAAGAGGCCCAGCAGAAAAGCATCTGGGAGTAATGGTCAACAGCCAGCTGCCTATGAACCAGCAGTGTGCCCAGGTGGCCAAGAATGCCAATGGCATCCTGGCTTATTTCAAAAATAATGTGGCCCACAGAACTAAACAAGTCATTGTCCCACTCTACTTGTCACTGGTGAGGCCACATCTCAAGTCCTGTGTCCAGTTCTGGGCTCCTCACTACAAGAAAGGCATTGAGGTGCTGGAGCATATTCAGAGAAAGGCAACAAAGCCAGTGAAGGGTCTGGAGCATGAGTTCTATGAGCAGCAGCTGAGAGAGCTGGGACTGTCTATCCTGAAGAAAAGGAGGCTCAGGGATGACCTTAAAGCTGTTTTCAGCTGCCTGAAAGGAGTTTATAGCCAAGTGGAGACCGACCTCTTCTCCCAGGTAACAAGCAACAGGACAAGGGGACATAATCTCAAGCTGAGCCAAGGTAGATTCAAACTGAACTTTAGGAGGAATTTCTTCACTGAAAGAGCTGTTGAACATTGGAATGGACTGCCCAGAGAAGCAGTGGAGTCACCATCCCTGGATGCATTCAAGAAATGACCAGACATGGCACTTAGTACCGTGGTCTAGTTGACAAGATAGTGATCAGTCAAAGGTTGGACTTGATCTCAGAGATATACCGTATTCTTCTTGTAACTTGTTCACATGCCTCAATCTGAAAATTTAACATATGTAATCCTACACTTCCATACAAAGTCTGTCTAGAGTATTAATTTCTAGCCATTGCAGCACTTGCAGCATTCTTGCAATAGGAATAAAGATCAGTGATCAAAGTGCCAAAACAGATCAAATGTGTTTTGATGACAGAGTAATTGACCACAACTATTTTTTCTCAAAATATTTTTTAAAATATCTTAGTTACCAAAATATTTCAAACAAAATTCAGAAGTCATAACTATGGGGGAAATAAAAGTGTTTGATGTTCAATTTGCAAAGTAACAACAGCAAGTTCTTACAGAATTCCCAAAATGAAGGGCAAAAATATTACTAAAGAGAAGACACTACACGAATGGATAAAATACAAAACAGTGGGAGGTTGGTGAGAATAGCTGAAAGAGGAGGAGAAAGGAAAAGGAAGGTCGCAGCACTAAACAAAGTGCAACATAATATTGATAATGAGAGCCTCAATGGACATTCAAGGTTCTTCTTAAACACTGCTTAGAATAGCTGGAATTAAACATTGCAAATTATGAAAAAAGCTTAGGAAGTTCCTATGCTGGAAAAATTGCAGAACAGGAAAAGTTGCAGAACTCTAGCATACAGACTGGGTGGAGCAAGATTAGGGCATTGAACAGGACAGAAGAGGGAAGGTGGGAGCTAGAAGGAACGTAAGACTATCCTGGCTTCAGAGCACACCTAGCCCAGATTTCTGTATTCTATAGTGGTCACAAACCTAGGAAAAGTGAGACCAGGATAAGTAAGTATGATACTTTCTATTCTAATACTTATCCATTGATTTCTTGGGCATTTTTTGTTTTGCTTCTGTAGCCATCACCAAGGAATATCTCCACTAAGCTACTCTTCCATTTTACATTGAGCCCATATAAATTCCTGGTATGTGCAACACCCGTTGTCAAGGAGTCCCACAGACCTGTTACAGGCAGAAGTTCTTGGCATGGCACCAGCTATATCCCCTAGCACATGTGTTCAGGTTATCATTTATCAAAAAAGAGGTGGCTTAATCTTCCATGGTCATGCAGAAATTCCTGAGTGGAATGCTATAAGAGATTGCAGATTGCCTGTGATCAGACTACATGGCGTAAGTCACAAATGTGCATCTGTATCTACTGAAATAATAGCACACAGCAGTTGCAACACTAACAATCCCAATAACTTTATGCTTTTAGTACTAAGGCAGCTTTTTTCCTCACTTTTCTTTGACATTTGAAAACCCCAGCAAGCTGTAAGTCCTGAAGCAAATTACCTTGTAATTGCACTGGTGCATCTCTGTCTGGTCTGTGGTTATCACAACCAAAACTGGCTGTCAGCAAACTCATTTTTCTCCTGCTCAGTGAATTGCACTGCTCCATTTCTAAGGGCAATGATCTCAGCCAAGGGAAAGCTAATTGCTACTACCCACCACCTGAGATAAGACACATATCCCAACAAGTAATCCAGTATGCATCAAATGAGTAAAAAAGGAGAGAAAACCAAGTTAGCATAAAATCATCAAATCTTATGAATCCTCTCTATCAGCGACATACACAGTTAATTCAGTGTCCTGCCTTAGGCAGCAGTCTTAGACAAATCAAATAGTGTGTGGCCATAACACAGCAAAAAATGACTGCTTGGTTTTTTTACCCAAATTTCATAAACTCAGCTGGATGGTAAGTAAATATAAACAGTTCTGGCAATGCCAGAAAAGTCTGAAGGAAGAACAAGAACTTTCCATTGACCTCCTTGCAAATGGTCTCAGTGGGCATTATGACCATATGAAGATGCCAATTTATTCCAGATATAACAATATTGCTTGAAGCAGTGCCATTTTGCAGCAATTAGTCTGACTTCCAGTTAACTTCTTCCTAATACCAGTGGTTTGGCATCATTTAATGAAAGCAAAGTCACACATAACAATTGCATTTCTCCTATGAAGAAATTCAAATATGTTACCACATTTTATAATAAACAATAAGAATATGATGAACTCTTATTGATGAGGCAAAAAAGCAAATAAATAAATAATAAAGAAACCCCAGCCAAATAAAGTCCAGACTGATGTGCAGTCTCATCTCTACAGTGATTCAAGCACATGCACTCAGACTCTACTACTTAACAGAATCTGTGTGTATCAGAACATACGATATCCGTGGGCACAATGAGATTCAGATATCAGAAAACCATGAACTGTGGAATGGAATTTCTCACTGACTCCATAAACAAAACGTAATTTTATCTCAGTCGGTTCAAATTAGTCCTGCAGTGGGAACATGCCCTTGAATAAAACAATAAAACAGACCAAGGGATTTTTTTTAAAGCCTTGCATGGTGACCAGGAAATAAAATTATTATTACAGTGCCCAAAGATCAATGGAAACTACCAATACATGGAGGATAGAACATAATACTAATTACCGACAAAAGAGATTCAAAATTCAGTCATAGGGCTATGAAAATGAAATTACATCACTAAAATAAATTGCTATTCTAAAGAGTAGCTGGTCAACAAGTAATTTTTCAGTCAGGGTCAGGAATGGGGAGCCAGGGCAGAGGCCAAGTAGACTGGAAGAATTAATAGCTCTGCTGAATCAAGTATAGATATTGCTGCAGCAAAAACAATTTACATTTAAGAAGACATCATAGTGACTCATACCAAACCATCCCTGGGAGTCCCCATGCCATGGCCTTCAGACCAGATTCTGTCTCACATCTGTTTTTTCAGCAGTCTGATTAGAACAAATCTTGCAGGGCTCTGTATTCATGTGTTACCAGTACTTAGGTTAAACCTTTATGTTTCCAGCTTGTTCTGTTGGCTCAATAGGGTTGCAACCTTTTCCTTCAAGGAATCTCAACCACAAATGCAAGAGCACTTCAGGGGACCACGTTTAAGTGGTTACAAACTTCTTGTTCATCTGTTTGTGTAGCAGCTTGAGTGGCTCTTAAATTCCACTGAGATGACTAAGAAAGCCCCTCAGGACAACCAGTTTGCATCACAGGCTGAGCACACAGGACTTGAACTTGCAGTACTGGGCATGTGCTGAGGCCTCCTGATGATCCCGCAGCAGGGAAGAGTAACCGAGACGCAGCTCTGTGTGGTATACAAAAAACTGCCAAAACCCCTAAAACCAGACAAACAAAAAAACCCCAAAACCAAAACAAAAAACAACCTACCAGATATCCCAGGGTATGTTGGCCTCCATTTTTTCCTCCCAGCTTTCTCAGGCATTAAAAAGGGTAATACTTGTAGTTGTGAAAATTCCTAAGCTTTGCCGAGCTCTCTGAGAACCGTCACTAAAATGTACTACGCTAACAAAGAGGACAATTTATGCTCATTGCCTGCACTACTGGAGCAAGCTGGAGTAAGGCTGCTCACAAGAATGAAGCTGTTCAGAAGGTAACACAGGGGGAATATTCCAAATATGTGACTCATATACTCTAAGTACCATTCCCCTCATATCACTGCCAGAGTAGAATAATTCAGATGACCCAACAGGAATGGAAGTGTAAATCAAGAATAATTTTCTCCTTGAACAAGTCAACTCCCAGCTCTGTCTTCAAACATCCATATCCCTGAGGATTTCACTGAGTATAACATGACTAAAAGAGAGCAATATTATGAAGTAAAGCCTGACTCTGCACTCACTAATAGAATCTTCTTTCCCCTGCTGCTTCCAGCAGTCTGCAGATCTACCAGGAACTGTGTGGAAGACATCATCTGCAGCAGCTTGGGGTTTGGTGGCTTGTTTTTCTTGTCTTATTTAACTCAGTGCTACTCATTAAACCTAAGACGTCAACAAATAGATTTTTCCTATCATATCGATTATACACTTCCTAATAAAGCCAGAGAGCATTAAGCTGTCAGAAAACCCCTTCTTTGCAAAGACTCTGCAGCACTTTTATTTCAGAGTTTCTTTCTTTTAGTTCTAATTTCTTTGTATGAGTTCTCCATTTTGTGCTAGTAGTGACACCTGGCTCACTGACTGCTAAGGCAGAAATTATTTTCATTTATATTACTCCACAGTTTCTGGTCCCTTCCAGTTGAGAATATCTATATCTATCCATATTTTTGCTTTCTGGAGCTAGTCTTGCAAAACTGATGCATCTCAATAAACCTGTTTTCTGTGATAGCCTCACTGACTTCAAGGAGAAATGTAATCTTATTCATGTGCTCAAGTCTTATAAAAAGAATTACCTGAGTTACTGATGGTACAGTCTCTGTATTCTTATACTGCTGTTCAGACAATAAGAAGGGATGAGCAGTGCATTCAGACATCATGTTGAACACTTTCCTGCTTTTTTCTTTTTATTTTTTTTCTTTTTGTCTTTAGCACACTGTGGACAGATAAAGGTGATTGGAACTGCTGCCTGGTATTTGGGAAAGTTGTAGGATGGTGTGGCAAACACCCTCTCAGGAGCTACATGAGTGGAGGAATGATAAGCAGATAGAAGGAGAGTTTGGTTTACTCCACACACAGGGCACCTGCCCGTATGAAGAGAAAGAAGAAAATATTCTATGTCCTTTAAATGATGATAACACTGCCTGTCTCACCCACAGTGCAAGCAGAAAGACCAATAAGAACACTTTTATGTAGAAGACACAATCACATCCCTAAGACACAGTGCCTCCCAGCATCCCTGTTGGAAGAGGTTTTTTGTACAAACCTCTTACGATGGAGGACAGACTACATGTAAAGACCACCTCACACCTATTAAAGACATCTGATGTGTCCCTTCTTCCAAACACTGTTCTCCTATTAAAAGCGGTATCAAATGAAGGTTTACATTAGTTTGAGGTCCTTTGAAAATCTAGTTTTAAACTACAAACATTTGTAATGATGCAATTTCCACAGATTCAATTGGCTTTTCATAATACAGTTATTCTTCCAATTTGTTGGCCTCTAAATTGATTAGAGGAGTGCTTGGTGCACTCAGTATCTGGAAATCAATTTCTCTTCTTCAGAAAAGTGAAGGTGTTTTACTTTAGTAAGAAGTGCTTTCATTATCTATCTAGAAAATGTTTCAAATTTTCTACATATTTCCTGTCTTCTGGTTAATCCTGACATGTCCATTAAATTTTATGGAATAATTCACTTAATGACATATTGCTTCCATTTTGTCTTTCCTGTTTCCGCATCTGCCTCTCACCTTAGGATAAACTCTTCTGTCATAGCAGAATCAAAAGACCTGCAGCTAACAAAACAAAAACAATCAGGAGTTTGGATCTCAGTGACTCAATAAGCTTTACAAGGCTTAAGATAAAGGACATATAAATTTAATTCTCTGTTTTCAAGCAAAACATTCAATCACTTTGTTCCTTTGCTTTGGTGCTGATCCTAAATAACACTAAATCCTCACAGTTAAAATTTTCTGAGAAGTAAGGTGGAGATTTTTATTATTTCCTACAGCAACAATGTGACTTTACAGAACTGTGAGAAGACTGCTAATCTGCTCTGAGCAGAACATAACTTAAGACCTTGACTGATTACTCAGGATCTTTATAATTTTGGTTGTTTTCCTCAGTATCATATACTTTTGGCAACTGAACTGGAAGGACTGACAGAGCACTACTTATTTCTAAAATATTTTATTTTGGCTTAAAGCTGAAACACTACACAAAATGTACCATTTTTGATTCACCAGTCAACTTGAAAATAATCACAGAATCCTAGAAAGGTTAGGTTTGGAAGGGACCATAAAGTTCGTTTAGTTCCAACCACCCTGCCATGGGCTAGGACATCTTCCACTAGACCAGGTTATTCATATACTCATCCAACCTGGTCTTGAACACTTTGAGCAATGAGAAGACCACAAAAATATATGAAATCCATTTATTTACTTGTTTTAAAAGTAAAATTAAGTGTTGAAATGCATAATGCTATAAAGTTATCATATGATGTATTAATTGATAATATTTTAATTACCTTATTTTTAATGTATATGTTATACATTTGTTGGAGATCCTCAGCATCCATATACTTTTTCCATTGTTGTCATACAGTCATAGAATGTTTGGGGTTGGAAAGGACAATAAAAATACTTTAATTCCAAACCCCTGCTATGAGCAGGGACACTTTCTGTTAGACCAGGTTGCTCAGAGCCCTATCCAACCTGGGTTTAAACACGTCCGGGGATGGGGCATCCATGACTTCTATGGCCAACCTAGTCCAGTGCTTCACCACTCTCTGAGTAAAGAATTTACTCCTTACATCTAGTCTAAACCAACACTCTTTCAGTTTAAAACCATTGCCCCTTATCCTGTCAGTATCTGCCCATACAAAAAGTCCCTCTCCCTCCTTTTTATAAGCCCCCTTAAGTTACTGGAAGGATACAGTGAGGTCTCCCTGGAGCTTGGTGTTCTCCAGGTTGAGCAACACCAGCTTTCTCCATGCCTCTGATCATCTTCATGGCCTTCCTTTGGACTCACTCCAGAGTTATATGTCATGGTCAATGCTAAGCATTAGGGAAGACTGTTTTCTATGTAGAAATCCACCTTTATCAAATTCTGAATTATCTTGCAAGGAGATAGCTTGTTATTTATGAATTACCACACCCAAAATACATCCCAGTCTACTGTGAGCTTCCAACTCATATGACATTCTATCCTTTGTTCCTAAATGTCTTTGATGTGAAATTTAATTATTACTTAAGTATTTTGCATGATGGTTATAATGACCTTTTAGACCATCACTGGTTCAGTCATTTGCTGAAAAGAAGGATATGACTACGGCCCACCTGATCAAACCTCCTCCCTTCAACCAGCCAGATGGAAACCCACAAAAAACAATGGATTCAAGTGAAATCCAAACATGCAAATGAAAAACAGAGGTCAGTGGAGCTCTTTCCCACTCTGATCACCATGAGACTGAACACTGTTAACTGAGGCACAAGAGAAAAGGCGACAATAACACCCAGCACTGGCAATGGGGATGGTAATGAAGCTGACTCTACTACTTTTAGAGCTGCTGAAGACTAACATGGCCATATAACAACTGCTTCACCTTCCCTCCACTGCTGCTTATCTCAGGTTCATCTAGGATAGTAAAACAGACCCTTGTGAGGTTATTTTTACTTCCACCTTCTGGGAAGGATGTATAAATCTTAAAGAGAAACCTCTTTTATGATCTGAATTTACAATGGTATGACATTCGTTTGCAGTCCATAAAGACATACAGCTGATAGTTTTGACTTCCATTCATAGCATACAGTGTTATTGCTAAAATGAAAAATGTTTGTTCAAACTAATAGTGAAAGCATGCTGTTTAGATTGTTGCAATGAAATAGGCTGGCATTTACAAAGGAAAGTAGTTCAATTGTGAAAAGGGACTAAAGGAAATGCTGTTGTTAGTTTTTGAATGTACTCTTTCTCTATAATTTTTCTTTTAAACAAAGCTTGAATTTTCTAGCTACAGCCAAATACATGCATAGTTTCAACCTCTCCAAATGCATTTTGTCAAGTTCCTATTTATAAAAATAAAAAGAGTCTGAAAAATGTGTCTAGTTTTACCAGCTACCTTGTAATCAACCAAGCTGATATCTTGTCCATTTGTCTAACACAGCAGCAGGTAAGAGCTGGGATATGAAATACCCCATGCTGTTCAGCACTGCTTGGTCCCAGAAAATTGCTGTTACCTCGGCAGCAGCTTTTGTCCAGCCCTCTCCAAGCCACTCAGGGAAGGCTTAATTAAGGTTTACAGTAACTCTGTAAGTAAGTAAATACTATTGATATTTTTAAGAGAAGTCAGCCAAGCCCCCCTAGAAAAATAAAAAAATAAAAATGCTGCTAACATTAAAAGAAATATAACCACATATATGAAAGCCAGGAGTAGAACAGTAAGAATCAGACTCATGAGCTCCAAGTATTAACACCAGAATAAGTTGACAGTTTATATGAAAATCCTGATGCTCATTAGCTTAATCACTTGTAGAAATCTGTTTCTAGCACCTTCTTTCTCTGATCATTCCAGTTTTCTCTTTGCTTAGTACATTGCGTAAGAGGCCCCTCGGCATAACTGGCAATGGGGTCTACCACTTGAAAATTGTTGAAACTATTTTTTATTAACTGTAAATGTTACCAACTTCACATGTACATTCAGGTGATAAAAGCATTTGATTTCTGTTTATCAGGAAGCTGATAAGCAGACATCCGAATGTTACTATTTCTGCTGAGAAGGTTAGTTGTTCTCTGGATTTGTCCATAGCAGCACCCAAATCATTCTGCCCCCTGGATATTTTTTAGGGAAACATGTTTCATATTTGAAAAATGCCTAAGAGATAGTGGAATCTACAGATAAATATACAAGAAATATTCCTCTAAAAAACTAAAGTTAATATATGAATAGCATTTATTGGGGTGCAGGTTCAAACCAACAGTGGAGCTGACAAGAGTTCTATACTTGGCTATCTGGAATATCATGCTCTCAAACCAGTATGTTGTTTCTCACTATGACTATATATGAAATATATAAACATACGTAAGTGCTGTCTAAGGGTTCAGTAATGTTTTGATTCACTAACTTTCCACAGCCACCAGTCTGAAGTGACTGTGGGTTTGCAGGAGAAACAAGGCCCACACATGCTAAATTATATTTCCCTAGTATTTTTTGATGAGAATGACAAGCCTGAATCTGTGCCTGGCTATGAAGTCTCTGAACTTTATTGGAGTGAGCTGGGCTAAGAATCCAGTTCCCAATCATGTTGTTAAGGCACAAAATGTTTTATATCTGCCTTCAGATATCATATCTGTCATTCACCGCACAGGAATCTTGAAGTGCTTTATTGACATTAACAAACAAAAACCTACACAATCTAAGTGTAGTGTCATCACTGGCACTTCAAGGGAGCTGTGAGAAAACAGTTCTGGGCTTTGGCTGGCTGTGAATATCATTAATTGGTTTTTAGTTGCTTTATTCTCTTCACTAGAGACAAAACTGGGAAGTCTGGAGAACTGAAAATTAACAGTGATGTCTATAAGAGCCAATAGAAAAATACATTTGACATGACCATTAGGAAAGCAAGCTGTGAAACCATCTTTTAGAGATAAGAATCAAAAAACATGTTTCTCTTACTTTTTGGCAGATCATTAACAGTAAGAAAAAGTAGGTTTACACTGAAACTCAAGGCAGCCTCCAGTCCAATCTCTTGATATGATGCAGGACTAAGAGTTAATAGCACCAAGTAAGATCTGAAAGGGGATATCCATATGCAGATGTTCAACTGGGCTTGCCACTCTTACAGTATATTCTACTCACCCACATCATTCAGATGCCACTCACATGCCACCCATATGTTTATATTTTCATTCCTCTCAGGAAGGTCTCTTGTAATTACTCAAGAACAAATGAATGCACACAGCTGAGGATCTGCACTTAGGACACCAACCCGAGACATAAAAACACATAAAGAATAAACTACCTCTGTACAACTGAATGTCAAAAACCTAAAAATAGTTATTGCAAAAGTAATTATGTGAAACAAACAAGGCTTAAAAGAAAACAGACCTAAATGAGCTGTAGCTGGAATTGTCGAAACGTACCCAGACTTGTGCGAATAAAGATAGCAATAACAGGACAAAGTCTTTGTGCTTAGTTAATAAATCAAAGGGAAATACAATTGCCAGACACATGCATAAACCACTGTATCTCTGGAAGAAATAATGCTATATATGAAATGTGCCACTGAATATATTAAGTGGTAGAGAGACAATTCTGCAGAAAAATAAATGTCCAATATCCAGTCATCTCCTGATCATAGATATTGACTTTGGCTAAGTATGCATCACAAAATGGAAAGGCGTAAATAAAATAGCACAGCTCTTGGAAACAAAAACCACTGCATTATCATCTAGAGATTATCAGGAAATAGGTGATGATGAGATACTGTGTTGGTTTGGGATGTCAGTATTAGATCTATTATTATAGACCAATCTGAGTAATGATAAAGGTCTTACATAAGGCTGAGACTCTGGAATAGGTTACCCAGGGAGGCTCTGGATGCCCCAACCCTGGCAGTGTTCAAACCCAGGCTGGATAAGGCCTTGAGCAACCTGGTCTCACGAGAGGTGCCCCTGCCCATTCTGTACATACTTTTTTGACTGTTACATGTGTTGAAGGGGAAAATTTAAACACTGGGAAAATTCCCATGATCTACAGATCATAAAATCATCAAGATTGAAAAAGACTTTTAAGATCATCCAGTCCAACCACCAACCCAGCACTAGCACTGTAAGCACTAAACCACTGAACTGAATCACCCATCACCAGGTCCAGAAGCTTCTTAAGCAGTGGTTTAGTGTTTAGCCCACCATCTCCTTGGGCAACCTATTCCAATGCCTGACCACCCAAATAGTGAAAATTTTTTTTCTAATGTCTAATCTGAATCTCACCTTTCTCATCTTAAGGCCATTTCCTCTGACCCTCTCACTTTGGGCACAGGAGAGACCAACCTCCACCTCACTACCAGCTCCTTTCAGGTGGTTGCATAGCAGTGACGTCCTCTACAAGCCTCCTCCTCTTCAGACTAAGCAAATTCAAGTCCCTTAGCCATTCCTCATCAGACAAGTGCTCTAGATCTTTCAGGAGCCTTGTTACCCTTCACTGGACATGCCCCAGTATCTCAATGTACTTTTTAAAGTGAAACCCAAAACTGAATGCAGCATTCAAAGTGCAGCCTCAGCAGTGCTGAGTACAGGGGGATGATCACTGCCACTTGGGCACTGTGCTGTTTCATGTACACCTGCTGTCAGCCTGCTGGTCCTTTATTGCTGGGCTGCTTTCCAGACACTCTGCTCCCAGCCTGTAGTGTTGCTGCATGGAGTTACTGCAGCCAAAGTGTAGGACCTGGAACCTGGTCTTGTTGAACCTCAGACCATCTATTTGGCCTGTCCCAGTCATTCTGCAAAATTAATATCATATATATGAATACATTGCTTAGAGAAACTGGGGAAAATGCTCAGGCTTTCATACCTTAAGTTACATGACTGTTTTGGGCATTTTGAAGCAGATGGAGAGGGAGTATCTGGGGAACAGCAACAGGTTAAGGCATAGGATGGCAGCTGAAGACTGAAACACAGCATTTCTTTGTATCCAAGGGAATACTACCCAGTCTGAAAACAGATTTCTTCCTTGCTGTAACCTTTGTGAAAGACTCGGTGCTGCCAAATTCTGACTGGCACACAGAGGTCTCCATAGGCATTAGCATCCATGGCTAAGAGTGTTATATGCCATAAAACCAGTAATTCATCCTGTGTGGTGGCCTGATGAGGTAACAGTAAATCACAGTTTTTCCTGGGTCTACAATAAGGACAATTCAGATAATTCCACTACTGAACACTCGATGATCCTTGTGAGTCTCTTCCAGCTCAACATGTTCTGTGATTCTGTGACTATCTCTTCTTCTGAGTCCAAGATCTCCTACATTTTTTCAAGGACAAATGAAATACCACACAGAAGAGTTTTTATAAACACATTTAAGCTGTATTTATCATGTTAATTATCTTACTTTTGTTTTTTAAAAAAAGGGAGGGGAGGGAGAACACAATAATGTAATAAAAGCTGCACTAAAAATACCTCAAAATATATATTTATTAATGTCTCTTGAATTACTGACTCTGCTTTTTTTTTTCAAGGTTTTTAATGAGTTTTTACCTCTGTTTTCCTTATTCTGTTCTCATTTCTGACATATTTTTTTCTGTTCCAAATCACCAGCATCAGAACCAGAAATGTAACTATCACATCATCAATCTAAAGGGGCAAAAAGGTAAAATAATTCCACCATTTCTGAAAAAAATAAATAGGCCACTGATAGTATATTCCAATTAGTTTGTTCAGTTACCTTTGGCTGCTGGAATACACAAAGTAATTGGCTCAAATGTTTGTTAAAGAATCCTCCAACCTAACAGTTGCTTTGGAATTCCATCCAAATCCATTCGTATGGAACTCCGTTCAATCCGATTACATTCTGTTCCATGTGAAGCCAAAGAAATATATTTATGTGTAGGAAAAGATGCAGCTAACAGATCCAGGCAATAAAATTTAATTGAATTTTTTATAAGTTGAAAAGAGTTTCTAGATAAATAATAATATTTCTTAATCTGTATTTGATGGAAACTACTGGATTGTTTCACCTGAATCATATAATTAAACACCTTCAAATTTATCTTGCCAAATTTATCTTTATAATTATAATTATATGGAAAACCAAAATATTTTCCCAATATAATGAAAAAAACCAAGATTCTCTTAAATAGGCAAATATATTTTCTGATTAACTATAAAAAAGTACTTTCCAGACAAGATTTTGCATTTTAAAGTAGTGTTAATAGCAAAATCCAACTATATGCTAGTTCTCCTCAGGAGTGCAGACTTTGGCCTATTCAGGGTCCTGCTTGGAGGAATACGATGGGAACTGTTCTGAAGAGAGATCCAGGAGAGCTGGATGATCTTCAAGGATCTGCTCCTCAAAGCTCAAGAGTGGTCCGTTCTGATGAGCAGGAAAGGGAGCAAAGGTGGCTGGAGACCTGCATGGATTAGCAAGCAGCTCCTCACTAAACGGAAAAACAAAAGGGAAAGGTACAGGAAATAGATGCAGAGTCAGATGCCTTGAGAGGAATATAGAGACTGTCAGAGCATGCAGGGATGGAGGAGATCAGGAAAACCAAAGCACACCCAAACTTTGATCTAATGAGGGACATGAAGGACAAGCATAAGAGCTACTAAAGGGGTACCAGCTGTGTCTGTGAGCATAAGAAAGCTAATATATCTTCCCTTTTGGGGGATGGATTGGTGTCAAAAAATTAGAAACACACAAAACTCTCAACGATAAATAGAAGAGAATAACCTGAATGTCATCAACATGAACACTTCAATAACATAATCCAAATATTTCTGAAACAAAATTATTTATAATTTGCTTTTAATCTGAACTTTAGAGTAGAAGCACTTAATTGCACTGACAGAGAAGGCAGACTCAAAATGTAGTAATTTCCCAAGGAAGAAATTTTCAGGTTTTAAACATTATTATTTTTTGCTTTGACTGTAGTCTGAACTTTCCATGTGGATTCCAGTTTACAGGTTGATTATTTCAGCCATGAATGATTCCGAAACACAAGTTAAAATATGTTGGTAATTTCTCATGAGCTTTCAAAAGAGTTCTGCTCCTACCCCTTGATTTGGAATAATACTTCAAGTTTGCAGTTCTGAATTACTGCAGAATGGGCTTTTTGTCACCCCCAAGAAAACCCATTTGGCGTTGGACAAGTCACACACCACTGAAAAATCCTAGAATGAGATAGGCTCATAGACACTCACTAGAACATGGCAACAAAAGGTGAGCTGGACTTTCCCCATGTGCCGCTCAGTGTTCTCAGGGACACTTGCAAGCTTTGTCACAGATCTACCTGGGAAAAAAAAAAAGAAAAAAAGAAAAGAAAAAAGAAAAGGAGGACACCTGGATACAGTGACAAATGGGCTGGGTATGGTGTGAAAATGGAGGGCTTAGCAGAGACCTGTATCTTACAGTCATGTGATAGAAAAACCTGGGAAAAGGAGTCAGAAGAAACCTTGAAGCTTGAGGTAGAAGACTATGAGAGATATGACAGCCTGAAGTCCATTGAACAGAGATAATTCAAGGTAGATAGGATTATAAGGGAAACTTCAATTGTTTAGTTTCTTAATTATTGAAGTAACTGATTTAGCAGACTGTCTTCTTGGAAAGACATTATCTTTTTTTTTTCCTTGCAATGTAGATACTGTACAGACTGCGTAAATACAACCAGAAATCATGACATTTTATAAAAATTGCCCTAAAATTAAGGCTTCAGTACTAATACTAACTCAAAGAGATAATCATATAATAAATTAAAGTTCAAATTCTGAAAAGGTTCTAAAGACTTCCTCTTTCTGGCTGCAATGTAAATGCAGCTTATACAATGACAGAGTTGGCTTCCGAGCAGTTCCATGTGCAGATGTATTTACAGGTGCACACATGCAGAACATTAAGCTTTGTCATCTCAAAATAAGATATCAGCCTCCCTTCCTCTCTTCCTTGAAGCTGGTTTAGTTTGTGGAACAAGTTTAAAACTTGCTCCTTTAAGTCTGCTGGTGTGGTAAACACACACGGCTTTTCTCCAGACACATGCACTCCCAAATGTGCACTGGAAGAGCAGGAAGTTATTTACTGAGTGAGAGAGGTCCTCTCAATAAAAAGGGAGATATGAAAATAACACAGAAATCATATTGATCTATTAGAAACCAAAACAAGAAACAAAAAAGAACCAATTGCAAAATAACTACTCAGAAAGCAACAAAACATTTTTCATCTATAGCACTAAATCTGTTTTACAAGCAAAGTCAGTGTCTTTATACCCTTTTAAAAGCAGCTAAACAGACGGGTATGCAGAGCTGAAATGGAAAAGGCCACAGCAGGCATGAGAGAGAGGGAAGAAAACTCAGATGCAACCACGGGGTAAGATTGTCTTTTTAAAGTGGGGGTTTAGATTTGTCAGCTGGGTATACCTACCATAAAGAGCAGAACAGCTCCTGGACACAATGTGATGTAAGGGACATGCCTTGGAAACAGCAACTTCTCATCTGGGATTAGACAAGAATTAGGAAGTGCAGCCCACATAAATTACAATAATCTCTGGGAGCATACTTTTGTATTTTTCAGAAACTCAGTAACAGCCATCAGTTTGACAGCACTTCAGCAGTGCAATGCAGCAGGTCAAGCTGATGTCTACTGTGAATACAACTGGCCTGGGGAATTCCATAGTGAAACCAGTGACGCTGACTGAGTAAAGAGCTTCTCTCAGCCAAGGGTGAGATAAGAACTTTCTTATCTTTGTGACAAGAGTTTAGTACATGTAAATAATATTTATGCATTAGCTTCTTCCATGCAATAGACTGCAAATCTGCCCAAGAATGTTAATATTTATATGCATATATACATACTGAGTAGCATCTGCATACAATTGTCATATAGGAGACTGAGAAAAATTTGTCACTTAACCCTGCTTCTTAATGGATCTTTACAAAAATAATAGTGTTTCTTTTGTATTGACAATGTGCTTAAAACAGCATAATAAAGTGTCCTTGTCTTGCAGACAGAAACCCAAAATATATCAGATGTTTCATACTGGATGGGTTCTTTTGCCGTTTTCCCCCCTCACCTTTCTCCACTATTTTTAGATTCTCTTGCCCTACTCCTCATCATAAAAACAGGACAGAAAAGCAGTTTTCACAGCCAAACCCAGAAGTTCCAGCTTCTAACCAGAGCTAGGTTTATTTTACTTAAAATTGTACTGGCTTTATTCATCAAGGGCTTGCTTTCTCACTCAGCATTTGGACAAGCATCTCAACCATAGACTCACTTCAAAATCCCCGGTGCTGAAGCTTGGCAGCCTGATAAGCCCTCGATCTATTACTGCAGGCATCTATCTCTGAGAGCCATCTTGCTCCTAACTATGACCTCATCTGTCACTACCTAAAAGCAGAAAACCCTCTGCAATTTGTCCTTTATTCCTTAAGACTGTGGTTTTCTTTCATTAGGGTTTCTGTATCCCATGTGCAATTACATCATCTAGGTTTCCAAAAGCACATATTAGGGATGAAATTTCTAATGATGAGTCAGCCTTTATAAACCAAACCCAGTCAGTGATTAGCATACTTTTATCTGAACCAATCATCATATGTGTCATTTTTTCATTTACATCAAGTAGTGATGAGGAGGATGACTCTCAGAAATAGGCAGGATAAAGGAGCACAGGCTCTCCATGGCTCACTATGGGACTTTAATCTTTTTTTATAAGCTATATTAGATTACAGGCACTAAGATTGCCAGAAGTATCAGTATGTTATTTCCTGTGTCTACAAATTATTATTAACTTCACCTATCTGCCTAATTAGTCACTGCTCACAGAAATGTCTCAAAGCCTCATTTTTCAGTGGTATTTTTTATTTCCAGTGTCCTGGGAAGGTAGTAAACCTTTGGCAATAAAACTGCCTCTTGCAGGGGGGCAGAAGTTGACAGAGTAAGGGAGTCACTCAGATCCACAAATAGAAATCTGTTGCCAAGTCAAAGTTTGTCTTGGGTTGAGCTGGCAAAACGTCAACTGCCCAAGAACAGAGAAAAATGGTTCCTTTCCCCCCCAACCAGCCAAGAGAAAAAGAAGAGGGAGAGGGAAAAAAACCCCTCTAAACCAGGTTTGTACTGAAATTAACTAAATGTATTTATACAGAAAAGAGAAAATTAAGAGAAAACTACAATATAACACACACTTACACAAGTTACATATAACAAGAACCTCCCACTCCCCAATTAATACAAAGCGTATTACTCTAGATTCATAAGCACTCTAAAAGACACCTAGCAAGAAACAGAAAGAGTAACAACAAAATGTTTCTGCTTCCCTGAACTCAAACAAAATGCAAGAAGCAGCAGCTGAAGCAGGGCCTAGCACATTAAGAGAGCTGAAAGACATTCTCCTCCTAGTTCAGCCATGATGGAACTGAACTAACACCTCCCACTGCTGCCCCATATCTTAAGTTTGCATCATCTGGTATGAAATACTTCCTTGGTTACCCAGTCAGGTGACAGCTGTCTTTACCAATCCACATAGATTCTCTGAGCCTGCTAATTTGAGGCCTAGCTAAAACCACTACAAAGTTGAACCCAGATGACCAGGGTATTATTAAGACCTTCTGCGGACTGATCAAGTAATTGATATTTCCCCTTTAAATCTGGTATACCTATACAGTATACACAGTGCACTAAGTACACAAGCTTTCAGTGGAACATGTTTTCTATGCATGTGAGTTAAGTGAGGTTTAAGACTAGATACCAGCTTCAAGAAAATTATATAAAAATTAACAAAAACCCACTGTAATATATTCCACATTTTAATTTTTCAGGCTTAAAAGCAAGTCTGAGTAGTTCTGGTGATGACTACAGGTTGGATCACCAAATGAATTTGACAGCATTACTTTTGTGAGTTAGCCAACAGAAAGGAGACAGAATCTGATTTCATTTCCATGTAAATAAGCACCAAGTAACTAGAGGTAAAAAAACGAGAACTAGAGGGAAAAAAATATGATTTATAATATGTGTTGCAGAAACCATGGCTTACCCAAAACCTTTAAATGCAGTAGTCCAAGATAAGTTCCTTTTCAAGAAGCAATTGTTGATTTGACAGAACACCAATACCTGGCTTTAACAGATGTAATTCACAGCAAATGTGTCAACATCCAGAGCTGTCCTTACAAATGTGAGACTAGAATGATTAACCATACATTATGAGCAAAACCCCCTATGAATGGCAGTAGAGAATGTGGGACAGAGGTACTATGAGATCAGAAAAATCCTAAACAGAGGAATTAACAAACAGAGGGAGAAAAAATATTTAGGGGACTGTCAAGAAAAATGTAACTGAGGATAACTTCAGCAGATATGAGTGGAGATTAAGAAGAATTAAGTGAGACTGATACACTACTATGAAACACTCAGACTTCATAGTGACAAGAATATTATATGAATATAGACAGATTTTCACATAAGCAACAAATTCTGGAAATAAAGATGGAATAAAGCTTCTAAATCAGTAAGTTAGTCCCCATCTTGAATCAGTAACTTAGTTAAGTTCTTGACTTTGTTAAGAATTTACAAGTTGACTGTAGTCCCATACTGGACACATAGGCATTTCCCATGTAGATAACTGTACTGACAGTCTTGCCATCATAAATAATTTTTAGCTCTCTAGCCATATGTTTGTGAAAATTTTTCACATACAAACTAGACTGAGCCCTCAAACTCCTAAGGCTTTAGACAACTGTCATTTGTCATTTCCCTATACATGCTACAATTTCTTTTTTTTCCTTCTGAAATACTGTAGAAAATAATTTTGCGATTTCTAGTTCAAAGTTCACTTTGTTAAAATCTGTATTGATCTCTTCAGAGAAAGAACATGAGAAAACAAGCATATATAGAACAGAGAAGTCAATAAAAATCACTCAACTCTTCTTGGAGGCATGCAAACCGTTTTTGACATGCTTGTGAGAACATTTAACTTCCTCTTCTTTCAGAAATTATCATATTAATATATTTTTGTCTTTCATAAAACTCCCAGGGTCTCATTCTCTCAGGTGAGTGAAAGGTAGCCACATTCTGCAGCAAGAACAAGAGTATCATTCCTCTCCTAGGGCTCTAGAAGTTAACTACTGCAACTTGTTTCATTCCAGAGCTGACATTGCAGTTCTGGATGGATTTGTGTCTTCTGGGATGTGAAAGAAGGAACGATGGAGAAGGAAACTACATTAAATATCCTTTTCTAAGAATTCCTGTTTACCTGAAAGCCCTTGGGTCCCCACTGATAGAAACTTTTGCACAGAATTTCAAAGACTGAAGGGAGGAAAAAAAACCCCTTAATTACTAGCTTTGGAAAATGACAGGGGTCTTTAATTTTTATTGATTTGCGTAATTTAGGCTTAATTTTATATTTCAAAATGGTTTCCAGAATTACACATTATATATTTACATAGTAATTGTGGTGAAGGCTAAGAATAAAAGAGGTTTAAAACTCTGAAGCTGGTGAGGGAGAAGCCTGACTATTGTGGAAACACTGTCCAGCAGGAGGAGTTAATGTAGAAGCTGAGCCTGATAATATTACAATAATCTTCATAACAAGATGTAATCTTATATTTAATCTTTGACTGAAGGCAGTGCTCTACTTAACTAGCAACAGGTAAGAGTTGGGGTAAAATCATCTACATTGATTTTAATGAGAAGTTCTCTCCCTGTAACAAACAGCTATCAGAGTTTGGTTTTCAGTTTGCATTAGCTGTACTATTCTTATTTTTCCAGCACTGGCAATTCTTTGTGAAGTGTCATCTTCCTTTTCTGGACACTTGCTTTTAATAAAGACCAGAAGGTTTGTGTGCTTCTTTGAGCAAGATCCCAGTGCTCAGAGAACCAGGATACTGCACAGACTACCTTTACCTCAGCTCCCACTAGTCACCCCAGAGTTCAGCTGGGAGATACACAGAGATTTTCCAATCATTGTCACAGACTTGCACTTCACAGATCTCATATTGCCTGCTCTTTTCCTTTCTTCTCCCAGAAGCAAAATCTACCCCCAGCACATATGGATTACTAACTCACCTATTTATGTTTTTTTTTTTTTTATCAGGTGGCTTTACCATTAACTAGAGAAGCTATTACATATTGACCTCAGTCAAGTGACAGTGCTTTTAATTAACCTTCATCCCTCTGACTATGTCAGAAGGTCAGGGAGAGGAAATTCAGCTCATTCTCACCCTGTTCTTACATGTCACACATTTATGACTGTAGTAAACAGGGTTTGTGGCAAAGAGCAAATCCTGTGACAAGCAAATACATTCCCTGCTCAAGACAGAGTGAAATGGATCTCATTGAAAAAATATCCCTGACTATCAGTGGATATAATTGCAGAAATACATGTTTATTCTATTTCTTAGAGTTTGGAATGTCTGGAATTAAAAAAAGCAGATGGAGTTCTTCCCCTGTAATTCACTTGTTTAATCTGGCAGCTTTATGACTGCTAAACAGAACTCTGCTTCAATCCATTGAATAAGGAATAACTGTTTACAGGCAAGCAAGAGAGTCTGAGATATGGATGCTGGATTTAACTGTTCACTCTATCCCAAATCTCCTTTTGTATTACTGGTCAAATCACTTGGACTTTGTGTGTCTTAGATCAGTAAAACAAGGATAAAGAAGAGTTCCTAACTTCTGGGATGGGTGGTGACAAAAAATCTGAAGATTCTCAGGTGCACAGGAATAGCTAGGATGCATTTCTCTCAAAGAAGTGTTTGTTTGTTTTTTTTTTCAAAAGAAGTAACTTATAAGCATTTCCATTTATTCCTCTTCTGGTGACAGCAATAGCAAAGATATAATTGACTGAATGCACTGACTTCCCGTTCATCCTTCCGGGCTCTTTCTCATTAGTTCAGGAAGGATGTGTGTGTGAAGATTCAGAGCTTTTTAAGCATGGCAGGAGGAACAGTCATTTCTGTTGTGTATGCTACCCAAAAAGATCACATGTCAAAACAGAAATTGAGCTGTCTAATCAACTTCTCACTAGACCTACTGTTTCTGCAGAAGTGCCTCAAAGATCAAAAAGTCAAAGAAAACCTAAGGGCCACCTGGGCAGCATTTTACCATTGCAGAAACCCACCTCTCTGCCAGAGCTGCTATGCCTCTTCAAAATGAGGCTTCCCAAAATCCCAAATAGCCAAAATCCTCATATTTTGTCCAAAGGAAAAAGTATTTGGCTGGGAGAATTCAGTTACACAGCTGTCACGTAGGAAGCACTCTTGGCTCTGTTATTTATTTCCTGGGTTGAGGACCAATAATGTCTGTATGGAAAAGACAAATATTTCTTGAGTTCTTTCCATCTCCATGTCAAAAAATATCTACTACATTCAACTCTGTTGACTTACCTGATTTAGTTTCAGGAAAGAAAATTATGTGAAATTCTCTGGTCAGCTACCTACATTTACAGGAAATGTCAATAATATATCATACCTCATATCTATACTTTTATTTTGCCCTTAGAAATCAGTTAATCTTCCTTTCTGTAGGTGCTTTCCAAAGATGAAAGTTTGGCTGATAAATCCTAAATATAATGACAAATATTTAAGGTTCCTTTTCCTCAGCAAACAAAATAAAACAGAACAGAGGAAAACACCTGTCCCTTGGTGGTCAGATGAGTTGAAAATTCTTATTTCTCAGCAGAAGTTCCTCTTCTGTGCTTGAAATGTTTCCCTAAGTAAACCTCATTTAATTTTCACTACCACCTGCCATCTCCCCACCACAAAAAAATAGTTTCCTATTAAAAGTTCTGCGTGTGTCTGGAGAAGATAAAAGTCATCAAAAAGATTAGAAAACTAAAGGTCTGATTTGATAATGAGTTTCCCCTGTTCCACATCAAAATACTAAAGAAGTAAAAATATTTTGAATTTTTTTCTAATATAAAAAAACCCATTCATTTTCTCTGTGATAGATTAATTGCGAAAACTAAAATAAAACATACATTTTCCATTGTAAAGACATTTACTGTAAGATGTTATGAACAACCAAAGATTTTGCAGGTGGTTGACCTCCTTCCTTTGCCTAGTAGAAGTTTTCAGTTATTGTCTAATCAGTAAAATTCCAGCAGGCTCCACCAGATCTGTGTCTCTACAGCAATTTTAAGTATTTCTGGGACGCTGGACTTCCCAAAGTTCTCCCAACTGAAATAGCAGCTTAAAACTTTGCAACATAGGATTCATTTGATTTAGCAATATATTTAATTCTGCTCTCTCTCTTTTAAGCATATGAATAATCAAAATGAATCAGTGTAATTATGGATATGTTTAAGGTTCAATATATATTTAAGTAAATTTAAGTGTATTTAAGTGAATTATAGCTACTCAGCAAATTGGGACATATGCAAAAAATGGATCTGGATTGTTGTGGTTTTCCTGATTTAAAAGAAAAAAAAAAAGAAGGAGGAATCAGCATAAAAGGGCTGGGTCAGCTCTTAAAGCCTTCAGGTAGAACTCAGTCTGGAATATAACTGAGTTCATGTACTCATCACCTGGGAAAGATATGGAAAAGGAAGTGCGTAAGTGTGGAAGTGCGGAAGTGCGGTAGGAAGTGCGGAAGGAAGTGCAGAAGAGCGGAAGGGAGGAAGGAAGTGTGGAAGGAAGGAAGGAAGTAAGGAAGTGTGGAATGAAGTGCGGAAGGAAGGAAGTGAGGAAGTGCGGAAGGAAGGAAGGGCAGAAGTGTGGAAGGAAGTGTGGAAGGAAGGAAGGAAGGGCGGAAGTGTGGAAGGAAGTGAGGAAGGAAGTGTGGAAGGAAGGAAGGAAGGAAATGCAGAAGGAAGTGCGGAAGGAAGTGCAGAAGGAAGTAAGTGTGGAAGGAAGCACGGAAGGAAGGAAGTGTGGAGGGAAGAAAGAAAGAAAGAAAGAAAGAAAGAAAGAAAGAAAGAAAGAAAGAAAGAAAGAAAGAAAGAAAGAAAGAAAGAAAGAAAGAAAACCCCACTCAAAATATGTTTCTGAAGTCCTGCATTTTTCCTCATCCTTGTTTTTCAGTATTTTTTAAATTCATGTATTTAATATTTTTAAAAAAAGCTCTTTGCCTTTGTTTTTATCTTCATTTTAAAAAGGGAATTTCTGAAGCTGGATTGCTGCAGCTGTTTAATTTCTCAAGATATAATGTAAGTTCACTTATGACACATTTGTTGATTACCTCATCAAGAAGTAACTAAATGAAAAAAAGCAATACACAGTTCTGTAAACACAAGAAATGTAACAAACCCCATAGGAATATCATGCATTTCAAGAATAAAATCAACATATATTCTTCAATACTTTTCCATACTAAAAATCAAGTGATTCTTCTAATAAAGCAAAGCCCTTTATTTGTCCAAATTCATAACATTTCTCTGACACAGCAGACAGAAAGATGTTAGTAACTACTTGTGAGAAAGACAGACTGTCACGTTTAATGGTTTCATGTGCATTTTGTGCACATTTCCATTGCGTTTCTAAATCATCTCTGATCAACTGCCTCTTAGTCCATGTACCTTCAATTTATCTGGCAGGATGCTATTGAACAGCATGTAGAAAGCCATGCAAAATGACACATTCTGCTAACAACAAACTCCTCTCTCTTCATCCACAACATCAGTCATTCCATCATAGAGGCCACAAAATTTAGTCTGGTAAATCCATGCTGGCTTCTTCAAATTACCTTTTAGCCCTTTCTGTGCCTGGAATCAGCTTCCATCAGGACACTGTCTACAACCTTTTGGAGGCTGAGGGCCAGCTGAATAGCCTCTAGCCCAGACTACCTATGTTACCTTTACTAAAAGATGGGTAGGATCTCAGCTACACATTTTAGATTTCCAAACTGCCACACTGATTAACTAAGCTAAGAGCTAAGTAAAAATAACAAGCAATTGAATATGGGCCAGTAATGTGCAGAAAGCCTGATACTTCCCTGAAACACAGGACTTTTACAGTGTGATTTTGAGAAACAGTGCAGGTCACACACTTTATGGACAGAACATTTTGTAGGCATGACAATCATTGGCATGTGACACATAGTTCATACACGTTGCAGATAAGATATTACAGAAGGGAACATGATAGGAACATCTTGTTGGGACATCTAGCATATTGTCATTCAGGACTGTGGAATCTCCACCCTCTAAGAGATTTTAATAGACAACAGTCAAATGCCTTTCAGGAATGATGAGTACATTCACATAAAGTAAAATAGACAATGAATTGCAGTTCAGAATTAAAAGACCTATTAAGTTCCCCTCCAGTGAAATATTTCTTTACCAAAAACTCAGTCATGAGAAAAGAAAATTAAAGTCATGACATTGGATTTCTGAGAAATTATCTACTTCCATTTTAGTTAGCTCAACAATCCCCCAACTTAGTGCTGATAAATATTGTGTTTCAGGTAAGTTGTAAAACCTAGATCCTAAATTCATGGTTAGCAATTTCCCCAGAGAAGTGGTTTTATTTTGCAAAAGGTTGAATCAATTATTTCCTCCACTGCGTCTCAGTTTCTGTCCCTTGCAGTTCATTTGTCATATGCAGCTACAGCTGGACACTCAGTTCTCCCTTCTTTTCAGTCTCTGTTGGTTCTCTTCAACAGCTCCTCACTTTATGAGTATCACAAATTAATTGCTCAATGCACTTCATTTTAGAGGGGATGAAGAGATTCTTGTAGACTGCTGGAAGAGGTCTTAAGTTTGAGAAGAGCTTTGAGAAGACAAGGTGATGTTATTCTACAAGCCCAGGGGACAAAGGATAATAGTTGCTAGCAGACAAAGGAATAAATGGCTCCAAAATCTGATATACTTTACGTCCAACATGCACCAAGACATGCACTCAAGATATAAATGCAGGCATCCCAGCACTACAGCAAAGGTGTTAACTTACAGATTTCCGGACATTACAAATCCTCAATTAGGTCTCAGAAGAAGCTGTTTTACTTATATACTGAACCTCAACATAGACCAGTCATTGTGCATCAGTAGTATCATAGGTGAGGTTTTGCAACAGTGAAATGCACTTCTGAATCTCTTAGGGTTTTAATGCTCATTGACTTGGACAGGTAATCAATTGCTGTATCTCCAAAGGCCCATAGATATTGACTTCAGTCTTCAAAAGACTTTATAAAGAGTCATTTGGGGGGATACTTGCACTTCAAATTGAATTGTGGACCATTAAATCTCTAGTAAAATACTGGACCAATCACTAGATGTCAATGCTCCTTCTGCATTTTTAAATAGAACACAAATGCTCCTGGTTGAATATGAGGTTCCTAGAAGAATCCCCAATTGTTCTTTTTCTCTGAGAGATTCTTAAAATTGTTATAGATTTTATTGCCCCTACAGACAAAATGGATTACTCCTGCAATTCTCACTCTGATTCTCCCATAAGACAATAACACAAGTGCCTCCTTACCATTAAGTATGAATAAGCTGTGCAAATTCTGGAGAGAAGGAAGAGGGAAAAACAATATGGCAATAAATTAACTTAATGCTTATCTCTTGGTTTCTTGCCTACACCCCTGATAAAAGGTCTAGGGATTAAAGAGATGGGAAAATTCTATTTTTAAACAGTGTGGGTTTGTTTCATATTACCTACTATGCACAGAAGATTAGATTTTATTTTTTCCATAATCTGTCAAAAAATGAGTGACAATAACAGAACCAGCAGAGTTAATAAACAATGACTCAACTTACTTGGCAGTAACTGATATATTGGAATTCCTGCCCTTTTCACAGACTCACATAGTCACAGAATAAAGTTGGAAAAAACACCTGGGACCTTCAAGTCCAACATTTGACCAATCACCATCATGTCAACTTGACCACGGCACTTTGTCCAATCTTTTCTTAAACACCTCCAGGGATGGTGACTCCACCACCTTCCTGGGCAGTCCATTCCAATGTCAAAACACTCCTTCTGTGAAGAAATTCCTCCTAATGTCCAACCTGAACCTCCCAGGGAGCAGCTTGGGGCTCTGTCCTCTTGTTCTATCGCTAGTTGTCTGAGAAGAGAGGCCGACCCCCACCTGCAACTTCCTTTCAGGTAGTTGTAGAGAGTGATAAGGTTACCCCGAGCTTCCTCATCTCCAGGCTAAACAACCCCAACCCCCTCACCTCATAGGACTTACTTTTGCTAGACAAACTAGTAATAAACATACCAACTTGCAGGCACAAATAAAAGATTTATTAAAAAAAAAAGAAGTTGTGTTTACAAAGAAGAATGTAGTAATGCAGATATACAGGCTGTAATAAACTTTTTGTGACTCATTAATAGTTCTTAGGATGTTCTACATGAACATGGTTAGGCATGATAACATACACAACAAAAACACTATGTAAATATTTTAGATAGGTATACTAGCTATATTCTTCTTGTAATAAGTGTATTTACTGTGACATATTTGTCATGTCCAAGACCACACCATCCTACTGATATATTTATTCAGTAAAAAAACAATGTGCCTCAGAATCCTATGTAGCTCCAATTTACTCCTACAAGTCAGCATATTGCACACGTCCTCAGCCCTCCACCACCTGACACTGCTCTTGAGTTTCCACACCAAGCCAGGTCTGCAGTAAGCCAGTATTTGTGAGGTGCAGGATATGAGCATCTCAGGCAGGCAGGGGTGAGAAAGACGTGTGTGTCACTGCTGCAATGTCAGGCAACAGCATGCAGCCCTGATTTACCAGGCAATTCTTGACTCTCCCTGGCCCTCCTGCCTTATTTGAGCCCAATACCTGTAGAACTGGGCAGAAGACTCAGGATTTTCCTCTGCCCCATGAAAGGCTCAGAATTAGCAAGGTGGTACCAGTACCATAGGCAGGTGCTAATTCAGTGGAAGGGTCAGGGAAAGGTGAATTGGAGATAATGGGCCTCAAAAAGGGCACCAAGACATTCAAACATTGTAAAGTATAAAAGAAGTTATATTTTTATCAGGAATAAAACTCCTTTGTCAAACTCAAGTTATACTGACTTCAAACAAAGGGGCTGTTAAGAAGGGGAATCCTGGTTCAGCAGAAGATACAGGATGTCTGTGTATTGGGAGACTGAGAAATTGTACACAGATCAAAAGGCAGATAGAGAGGCAGGCAGACACATAGAAAGGCAGTCTGACCTCCCTGCCTATTAGTACAAATACTTATAGCTCAATTACAATATATTCCCAAAGAAATCAATGTACAAAGAATACTCTCAAAGGATCAGCATGCACCCCTAAAAGTACAGCATCAGGAGCCATCTCTGCCTACAAGACTCATCTGAGACTGGACTTCAGTCTTGGGATCTCTTATCAACAGTAAGGTCCATTGGTGCAGACTGTGAAGGGTGCACACAATGCTTCCTATTTCACATCTGAGAAAAGGGAATGCACCCTCCGAAAGCAAAACTCCATTTTCTATGAAGAAAAACTTAGTGTCCTCACAGACATCTCCCTCTCCTCCGAGACTGCTCTCACTACCTTGGACTTGGGAGGTTACACAGTTTCTACAGGGGGCTGGAGATATATCATACACCAGACCTGTGCTCTTCATCAGCTGCATAAACTCCAGAAGAGAAAAAGTTTTTAGTTAGCAATACTGCAGAGCCTATAGCTCCTTTTAATCTATAAATAAGATTTGTAATGCTGCACTGAGGACAGACAATGAAAATGGTCTAATTTCAGATATTAAACTACCCTCAAAAACTACATCCAAGGAGATTTATATGCACTGTATAATGTAAGTATTCCTCTCAACAAGTAGCATAGCAAGAGTTTAAACCTACCATCCCCTTTATTACCATGTTATTTGTCTCTGCTGTTTTCACCTAATAGTATTTTCTTTTCTTTTGTATACACTTCCCTAACCCTACTTCACAGGTGATTTTGGTCTTGTGTGTTTATGCTGATTTTGATTAGCCCTTCTGAACATTAATTTACCTGTGATGTCAAAGGTAGTTTGTGATCTCACTGCCTGAAATAATTTCTTGTTCTTCCTGTCTCTGCATTCTTGTTTTGTGCCTTTCTCATCTCTGCTTGTACTTTTTACCTATTCCTTCCAAGTCCAGAGCGCTTTCTATTTTCTCCAGCTACCCCCTTCATTTTCTACACATTTCTGACTTCAAAGATTTGCCAAAAATTTTTCCCACACCGATCTCTGCCATTTCAGGTTTGCAAACTTTTCCCTAGTGTTAGAGAACTGAAGCAATTCAAAGCATGGCTGCAGGAAGGAAAGCTCATGTTTCACTTTCCCTCACTGTACCGAAAAGAAACAAAATGATTTGCTGCCACACAGTGATAGGGAAATCCAGTCTGGATACAAGAAACAGCAGAAAGCAGAGAAATGTTGAGATGTACCTTTACCCAGTCAACATCAGAGTGTTTACTGCCCCATATTTCTGCTTCCTTCCACACCCTCAGAGCTGCTCACTTATATGCATCTGTCTATTCATTAACATCTAATTAAGCTGTACATCTGCTGCAGCTTTACATTAGCATTACTTTCCCCCACATTAAAACTGCCTGAAGCTTTTTGTCCTTTTTTTTTTTCATATTTGTTTCCGGTGCACTAAGAGCTAAAAAAGCTTTTTCATGCTGATTGACAAACAGAAAGAAAATAAACTCTGGGTTTTGAGAAGGATGAAAGAGCACAATATGCTTCTGATCCAAAACCAATCTCTCCTCATGGATGTGCACCAGAGAGGCAGAGAGGTTTCTTTTAATTAAAGGAACAATGAAAATAAAAGAGTATCACAGCTGTAGACACCACAGTCAAAGGAGAAACTGGATAAAATTAGAGGTTTTGTCTTTCTGCTATGAGAAGTAGTTGCACTTACTCACTTTACCCCACTTATCTGCTGCTTGTTTCCAGCCCATTTCTGCACTCATAAAAGCTAAGTCAGTTCCACAGATTAATGGCCAAACCCAAGGTGATTTCCTAGCTAGGTTTCATACTACCCCTTAAGATGCATTACCTAGATATCACATGCACAATGATACTCCGAGAAAGCCATGTTAGCTGACAACATCCTTCGCCTCCTTTGTTTTGCTGGGTTCTGACAGGGCTGAGAAATGGAGAAAAGCAAGTTCTGCTGCCTGCTGACACAGCTAGGCTTGCCCATTCCCTTTTTTCTGAACATGGGCAGACTTCTTCTCTGAGTTAAAAAATAAAGATCTAGCTGAATAACCCTGGGTATTTTCCAGTCATCCCTAAGTACACTGTTGCTTGGATGCTGGACTTCTTTCTTTCTACCAACATTTTCAACAAACGCAACAAGCAGTTTTAGAAAGATCCTAAAATGCTAAACACCAGACCAAAAGAAATATGTATTAACCAAAAGGGTTTATGATAAAGCAGCATGCAGCACTGAGCCATTACTTTTATCAGAAATAACTGTATTTTCTTATCCACACAAAAAAATATCCCACTGTGGCATTTTAGTACAGAAATACCCACCATAAAGACAGACTTCCTCTAGCAAGGCAATGCTGCCTGCCTCACTGCCAACAAAAACAGACTTCCATGAGGTCTGCAGTCCTCAGACAATATTGCATATACTGATAAAACTGTTTAGATTGTGGCTGTCATCACTCAGGTTTTTTGACTTGTCGATGCTCCAGAAAGACTTGATGTTTAATTGCTGAACATGGAGATCTGTTGGCAAAACACTTAGAGACATGATCACATCTAGCATTTTCTGAGATTCACTTTAAATTCCCTCTAGTAACAAAGAAAGTGTGCATTTTGCACATATACCTCAAAATTATTTCAAAGACTTCAATATCAACAGCATGTGGAAACTAAAACTGAAAATTCCATGGACATATTTTAAGAATGGAGATCTTTTTCCTCTCCTTCTTTACACTATAGGCAAAAATTCTCACGTAAATGATTTCTTGAGAGTTTTATCTTATTTTGAGTATTAAGATATCTTTAATAAAGACTTTATTTAGAAGCTACCAGTGACAGAGAATCCATCATAGCTGGAGGAAAGTTGTTACACTGAGTAATTGCTGTCTTTGAATTTACCTTAGTCTAGCTTCCAGCTCCTGAATCTCATGGATTCATCTTTCTGACAGAATACCACCTACAAGAAGCCATCTCTTCCCACGATCACCTCTTGATTTTCTCTTTGATGCACTAAATAGATAAAATTTTCTCAGCTTCTCCTCAGAAAATTACATTTTCCTATTATTCTTTTCTCAATAGTTTTCAATCCTTTATAAAATTTTTTGAAGGATGACTATTAGAGCTCAAAACAAAAAGTGTATCATTAGTGCCAGAGGGTCACGACTCATAACACTTAAGCAATTGAAACAGCTAGAAAGAAACATACTAGTCCTTCATGCCATACCAACTGAAAAAGTAGTACTCCCTTGTTCATATATGATATTTCCCAGTCAGTTCCTCAGAAGCTGTATTAAACCTTAGCTACATCAGACTGCCCACTCATGTTCAGTTCCTTTGGAGCTCTTCAGTTATTGATTTCATGGGTGAAACTCTAGTTTCCTAAGACACAATTTCTGCATGCCTGGAAGTACAACTGTGTTAAACAAGGACACTAACACATTTTTGTTGAAGTATGTGCTTGTTTACTTCTCTAAATGATCCAGAGCATCCTCTATTTCCCATATGCAATATATCATTTTTATTAATTTACTAATTCTGTGCCATCAGAAATACAAATGTGGTATTTACAGGTGCAGTCCTGCTAGATTAGACAGAGTCAAGAATAAACAGTGGCAGATCTGCTAGGAAACCAATTATTAGTGCTGTGACTTGAACTTTAAATTCACTCTCAGTCCCTACCCTGCTTCTGTGGGCTCTCTTGATTTTGTTTAGTGGTCATTTTCTCATCAGAATACTGTTTCTGTACATTACCTGTCTCAAAAATGCCTTGGATTTATTATATCACATTGAACTGAGATGTCAAAACCAGCACTCTGCTTGACAGAATCTACCTTCTCTAAAAGCATTCTGATGGCATTAATTAAGCTGCCATCCTCTTCTGCTTTCCCATTTGTGTCCCATCATTACCTTTCCTTGATTTTTTGCCATGAGTAGATGCTTCATGGTTTCCTAGGCAAACTTGCTAAATCCTTTAAGTGATTAGGATTGGAATACATATAATTATGTACCCGAGCATTCCAATTTTTCCAAGATTTGTTTAAAAAAATAATAATGCCTAAGGGAGTTCTTAAACCATTATTTTCCCTTTATTTAAAGAAAAGTACTCAGCTGCTGGTTTTCAACACTCTTTACACCTAACATAAAATATGGAGGATTTCATCATTTCTCTAATTTCCAACATATTACTATAGCATTCTGCTTCTTTTGTGGTAGTATATATTTGTGAGTATAGATGGAACACTATTTGTGCATCCTAATATGATATTTTTCAGACTGGATCTGTACAGAGATATTATACCTGTTTTAGCAGAAATAAGGTGGTCTTATTCCAAATTTCACTAGAGGTTTAGAGCAAGCAACCAGAACTCCACATTGAGCAGAAAGAAAGGGTTCATCTTTGTGGATGTGGAAACCTTATTTTACTTTCTTGTGCACATATTCCCAGTTTTCCTGTTGGTATTTTTTTCTCAGACAAATAGAGGCAGTGGAAGAACATTTGAATGCCATTAGAATTTTACTTAAAATAGCAAAATACGGTTTTATTGGTCAATCACACCTCATGGGAAAGCAGAAGCTGTTTATACAATTAATAACTTGGAAAACTGTCCTCAACAGAAAAAGTGTTTTATTATTGGAGAAAATAAAAATTAATAAATAAATAAAATTAAATATGTAGAGGATTTACTCAGGAATAAAAATAATCATGGAAAATAGTCAGAGAATAGAAGTAGATTTTTCTTTGAAAACTTTTCATGAACCATATTTGGTTTTGATTGACTCTAGTTGTATCATCCAGATCAGGAGCAGGAACAATCACCGTGTGACATAATAGGAAACAGTTTGAATAGTAAAGCACTGGGATGAAACACTCAAATTAATATTAGCTACATGAGTGAAATGGGTTGGAACAAACTATTCATCAAACAATTTCAAATAATAAACTAATTAATGCAAATTGTGATGTGTTCATGGAGAAATAACAAATGCAAAAAGGGCAAATTCCACTGTCAGATGAATTGTTCTCAGGGAATAATTCATCTAGCTGCAGAAGGCAGAAGAGAGTTGAATGCTAATGGGAAGAAATAACAAGAACACAGCATAGAAATAGAGCTAATTTGTAGATGGCCATAAGTCTACTGACTGCTTGGGAAAAATGGAATTAGGTACTGCTGAGCCTCTTGAAAAATTGGATGTATATTAGGTTTTAGTCCATGTTTTCGATTTTGTAAGATTAATATTTCAGACTTCAGGCTCTCCAATAAAGTATCTTAAAATGAATCTACAAGATGTAACAGAATATCTCTGCTCTCAACTTTAAAGGAAATAAGTTATTAATAATACATGATTATGGAACTATCGGTTTCATTCTGTGAAATTATGTAGAACCTCAATAAAATAAAACATTGTATTAGAGTAATTGTATAAAACAAATCCTACAGAGTCACAATACATTCATTTCCAATACAATCCGTGCTCTTCAGGTTTACCTATAAGACGGTGTTCTCACATCTGCTTGTTGGACACTGCAGTACCAAAGAACCAGCTCCTGTTTTCAGTGATACAGAGCTGCCAGACTCATTCCAACTAAATTGGACATCAGCATCTCCTCAGATTTTGCTATTTCATTGTGGCAGAGCAGTAATACATGCCCAAATGTGTACACAGAGAGGTCCAAATGCACAGCTCATGTCTTTCTGAATCATATTGATTAGTTTTGGAGAGGAGTTAGAGAGAAGGACCTATGATGCCAGCTGTCATTGATTTCCAAGACAAATGAAGAACTGAGCAGCAAAATCGTTTTCATCCAAAAGATAATACTTAAATACAGTCCAAGCAGTAAGCAAATTATTAGCTTTTCTGAAGTATCAGAACTGCTTTTAGATAACATTAATTTCAAGTAGATGAATGTAGATACTTTGTCCTTTTCAAGGCACTTTCAGTTTCAACTTTTTGCTAGTTATACCCCCAAAGGACATTACAGGATGCCCAGCAACAGCTTAAGGTGATGTCCTAAAAAATATCAGATCAAACCTGTTCTACCAAGATAATAGTTCTGTACACACTCAGACACTGTCAAATGTATGTTATATGGTGAAACGTTTATTAAATGTGAGCACTAATGATAGGAAAACCAGTTACCACTACACTTCTTTAAAAAATGAACCAAAAAAGCTGCCCAACACCTGCATACACTGTTTTCTACCAAAGTGCTCTAATTAGCACATTTTGAGATATGATTAGAGCACTAGAGGAAGCTTTCCAAATGCCATTAATTATGGATGTGATCTTAAATTATTCACTTTGAATATTTTTTCTTGCTGTGCCCTTTTATCTTCCACTAACTTTTTGTTGCATGCTACAACAGTCCCAATTAAACCTTAAGTGGAAGTTTGTTGCATTAAAAAAAAGGTAAACTGATTTTTTTTAAGGTTCTTGTTCTAAAAAGGGAGGATATGGGTGACAGTAATTTTTTTTCCTATTAAATGTTTATCATTCTCTACCTCAGACTCTACCAGTATTGGAAGTGTGATGCTCATCCAGTCATTGAGCATGAAAATTTGCATCTCACATTAAAGCAATATTATGGAATACAACACAGTATTTGTGTAATCATTCATTCTTACTCCTTTTAAAGATTATTCTATTAGGTGAGTTATCCAAGACTATGGTGTATCACAGCTAGAGTCATATCTAGTCTAATAGCTTGGGATCAACAGCTGTATGTGCTTTCGTTTTCTATAAATAGTGCCAAAACACTTGTGTTAGGAAGAGGTTGAAGAACTTTTTCACATGCAACCAGACCTGTCAGGAATAAATCTGTGCAAAGAAAGGAGAATAGCACTAGGAAGGAGAGAAAAAGAGACAAAGGGTGGAGTCATAACATAAGAAAAAAAGAAGAGGATGTGGTGAGCAACACTGAACATGACATGTTTCTGCAAAGAGAAAGAAAGATAATTCATATACCGTGTGTTTAAAAATAAAGCTCACATCCACATAGTAAAAGGTTTTCATATGTGTCCTCTGGACTAAGCAGAATAGTCAAACAGCCCTAGTGCATCCAAT
This sequence comes from Sakesphorus luctuosus, assembly GCA_013396695.1. Taxonomy (NCBI): domain Eukaryota; kingdom Metazoa; phylum Chordata; class Aves; order Passeriformes; family Thamnophilidae; genus Sakesphorus; species Sakesphorus luctuosus. The sequence goes on along the minus strand of VWZD01002254.1, from coordinate 247,296 downwards.
AACTCAGCTTCACCCTGGATTCTACCTTTTTTCCTAGGTTAAAGTTCCTCCTTTAAAGCTTCCTCTGGGACCAAATAGAAGCTACTAGCACATACTTGTTTTGTTAAAGACTGCTGATAAAAACCCAGTGAAAAGAAATTATAATTCTCTTAAAAGAAAAATGGGGAGAATGTGTACTCCAGACCGGAGTGCCATCACTTCATGCAATAGCTACATCCTTAAAGCTAAACAAAGCTGAAGCTGGTGTCTGGATAGGAAACCCCCAAGGAGAACTTGAATTAAAACACATCTAGGAGCAATCACTCAGAAGTCTTTTTTCCTGCTGATTCACCTATGTTTAGTTGGTGTCACGTGCAAACTGTCATCTTCCTGATAAGGAAGAATTACCCTTGCATTTGTCATCATTAAAGCTCTTTGGAGAGGTTGTTTCTGACATCCTGAGTCAATACCTTACGTGGCTACTATATTGTCCTACAGCAATGGCCCTGTGCAGCAAGCAAGATGTTTTCTGCCACCTGCAACCAGCTCAAAGTCAAAATTGAGTTTTCAAATATCTATGAAAAAGATAACATTTTTAATCAATCTATCAGCACAAGGAAAATATCATGGAAAAAGCAGGTTCTATCCATATTACATAAACACTACTCTCTAGTTGCCCTGTTATGAAGTCTAAGATGCCAATAGATGAGGCAGACTGAAAAACACTCTTATAATTGACAGATACTTCTGAAGGTCTAGAGTGGGCCATCTGAGAAAGCAATCATGTCCATTTAATTTCACATGGATGGAAGACTTTTTTCCACTTGTGTGTGTGCTCAACATCTTCCAGAAATATATATATATTGGAGAAATTAGAAAGAAACATTCACACTGCCTTCTCCTGTTTTTAGCTGCACTGGGGGACATTCTGCACATTTTTATTTGCATTAGGAGAGAATGTGTGCATCCAGGAAGGAAATAAAGATGAATACCAATCAATGCTGTGAAGTAGTCCTACTGATATAAAAATGGTGTATCTAGCAAATCAGTTAATCACCAAAGAGACTTGCTGTAACCATAGATTCTCCATACAGGGTATTATTAGTCACGTAAGAGTTTCCTGAGTGGCTTAGGACAACTTATTTGTCCTATGACCATCTTGCTCTTCTCCCCTCTGAACTTTCAGGAAAAGGCAGTGTGACCATAATTAAAGATAAATAACAAAGAGTACAAAAAAAGGATCTTAAAAGGCAAAACTACAACTTTTATTTAATTTTAGCACTTCACACCAACCAGAATGGCAGAAGAATTTATATAGAGGCATGAATCAAGTCCAACACTTTCAGAAACTGGCAATTCACTTAATGGCTGACCAGAACTATAAATGCCTAGATATTTTATGAAACAAAAAAAAAAAAATCTGTTTCCCATGTTGTTTTGATGGCAGTGGTAATTCTGCAGGTTTAATGAGATGTGACAACAGCCATCAGTATAATTTCAGTATTGACTGAGACATGGATTCCTGCCAGTATTCCCAGAGGAAGGACAAGGAGGTGTGCAATTAAAGCTACTTACATCATGAAGTACAGACAGTGAAAAAAACAGAACCCTGATGTAAAATACTTCTCTCCAGTTTTCCTCATTGTAAACCTATTTTTCTTGACAACATAGTTTACACTTTCTCATAGACACCTTGCTGCTCTAATTCAGTGACAATGCCAATTACACTTCATCACAATGTAAAATTTGAGGCATACTATGAAAACTCAGCTAACATCACAGACCATATCAACAGAGCTGCTGAATTTGACATTTAACAGAACCTCTGAACTATGCTTTGTTTTGTGTGTAATATTCTCCTTATTCACTGATGGGGAATTGAAGCAAACAAAGTAAATATATTGTCTTAGAAAAATTCTAGCACATTATCTTGGCCATGTCTAGGTCCTGTAACAGAGTTAGACTGGTGAAATTACTTTTACAAGTTTACACAAAATATCACTGGCAGAGCTAGCTAGAGCTCCACATTCTTACTACCTTTCCTCTAACTACCTGTAGATACTGTTCAGAAGACAAGACTTCTGCAGCCTGTTCAATTTATGTGCAAAGTATATGCCCCTTGGAACAATGTGATAACCCAATTTGAAGTTAACTTGGCTAATTCAGTTAGGGATAACAAAAAGGCCTTCTATAAATACATTAATAACAAAAGGAGGGGCAAGGAAAACCTCCATTCCCTGTCAGACTTGGAGGGAAATACAGTTAGCAAAGATGAGGAGAAGGCTGAGATACTTAACACCTACTTTGCCTTAGTTTTTACCAGTAAGACAGGTGGCTCTCAAGACAACTGGTCTCTGGAGCTGGTAGACGGAGAGAGGGAGCCGAATAGCCCTCCTGTATTCCAGGAGGATATAGTTAGCAACTTACTGAGCCAGCTGGATCCTAACAAGTCTATGGGACCAGACGGGATCCATCCCAGGGTGATGAGGGAGCTGGCAGTAGAACTTGCCAAACCGCTCTCCATCATCTTCCAACAGTCCTGGCTCTCTGGGGAGGTCCCAGATGA